>PVJH01037804.1:0-17603 GCA_004026705.1 Nesogale talazaci | reverse complement strand
CCAGAGGCACTCAGAGCCCGGACCCATTTCCTCGTCTCCAGCTGTGTCTAGAACAGTGCCTGGTGCTCAGTAGCTGCCCTGCTGGATGAAGGGATCGGAGACCAGCAGCTGCTGTCCCCGTGAAAGTGCGCCAGTCGCTCTGGGGACACACCGCCATGAGCGAGGGGCCCCGCTCGGCAGATGGCAGCCCAGAGGTGAGAGGCAAGGTTGTCTGGCCCAGTCCCACCTCAAGAACAGAAACCCAAGTGTCAGCACAGCAGTTCTGACCTGCAGTGACCCTGAGGGATGGAGCAGAGCAGTCTCTGTGGAATGGAGCAGACCAGTCTCTGAGGGACGGAGCAGACCTGTCTCTGTGGGACGGAGGAGAGCTGTGCTGTGGTTTCCACCGTGGTCATCCTGACAGGAGCACACTCTCACACTTTCTCCTGAGGTTCCAACCATGGACAGGTTGGCAGTTGGGGAGCCCCTGAGGTCTGGCCAAAAGATGGCAATTTCCCCTCAGTCCCTCACTGGGGTGCGTCAAGCAGGCAGAGGATGGCTGGGCTGGAGGGTCACCCCGGACCAGCAACCTGTGCTAACTCTTCTGACTTTTGCAGTCAGGCGAGCTTCCTGCCCCACATCTGTGCTGCTGCTTCATGGTCATGGTGGACAAAAAGGTCATCGTTCAAGCCTGACCCTGGCACCTGGAGATGTGTTTCTGTGAGGGTGGCAGCAAAAAGTTCCCCTATCATGAGGTGGGGGGGAGAATGGGGGGCAGTCAGGAGGGGGTCATCATCTTGAGGGCACCAGACGACACTGCCCCTGATCCCAGAGAGGCCTGGCGGCCCTGGCCGTTCACACCCCCGAGGCCCCAGGACCGTGGCAGGGGACCAGGTGCCTGGTGTCATCAGAACGGGAGCAGGCTGGCTGGCACCCGTGCCCGCCCCATCCATCTCAGGAGAGAAGAGGGCACAGAGCAGGGCTGGTGGTGCCCACTGGGCGCCCATGCGGTGCCCTCTCCAGATGGGGCCCAGTGGCATGGAGCTGTGGGGCCCCTGACAAGGCCCCCTGACTCGCCGTGCCAACTAGGTAGGAGCATGGGGCAATGCTGGGTCCCAGGTCTGGCCCCCGCAGGCTGAGCCGGTGGCTGTAACTCAGACACACAGATTCCACCCCATCCAGGACAGGCCAGGGTGAGCAGGCAGGACACACACATACACAACCGGAAAAGACCTCTCCCCTGAATGATCCGTGTGGGTTTCTTCTTCCCGTGGGGAGCTTTGAGGGACCTGCAGGGGGCTCTCCCTGCCAGCCGGGAAGCGCCTGGACCCTTGTCCAGAGGTGGGGAGGGAGGGAGGGAAAAAAGAGGGAAGGAAGGAGCAAAGTGGCAGGCTTCAGAGCAGGGCATGGTGGCCAGTCAGAGGGGGGTGGGGACGGAGCTGGGCTGGGCAGCCCTGGGGCCCTGACCAGGGTGGGGTGACTAGGGATTAAAGCAGCAGCAAGGTAGCGCCCGTGGGAGGGTGCAGGGCCTGCCCTCTGGGACATCTGGGCCTTGGAAAAACGGAGAGGCAGGTGGTCCAGCTGTTCCTGCTGGCTCCTGGGTGGAGGCAGTGTGGCCAGGAGGGAAGGGCCGCTCCCTCTCCAGCCTTGTGTGGCTGGGTTGCCCAAAGGACTGCAGGATAGAAAGGGCCACCACAGCGAAGCTTGGCCTGCCCTGCCTGCCCTGCAGTCGCCCTCTGAAAGGCAGAGAAAGGGTGCAGGGGGGCAGAGTGGCCCCTGTGCTCAGTGGAGCAGAAGGATCTGGGTCTGTGTCCAGAGGTGCAGGGGGCAGGGCACAGAGCAGGCATGGGCTCAGCAACAGCCCATGAACTCCAGTATCCTGACACCTCACCCCACGGACCCCGCCCCTGTAATTGGTGACAGGCCAGCCCTGGCCCCTCTGTCATAGGTTGGGGTGGTGGGGGGGAGTGCTTTCTGAGTCAGAAGGACACACGGCCCAATTTTCCTGAGGTCATGACCACAGAGGGGACACTGCACCAGCAGCCCCTGGGCAGTCAGAGGGGTGTCGCCCCACACAGAGGTGAGCAGCTGCCCCGGCCTCCTGGGATCCCGCAGGCCTGAGTGTGCCTTTCCTGAACGCTTGGGGCCGGGTGCCCCGGGGCGCAGAGCCGTGGCCTGACCCCTGGCTGGCCTTCTGTGCGTGAGAAGCAGGGACCCTGCTCCAGCGAACGCTGGGTCCCAGGCGGGGCTCGCTGGCCCGGCTTCAAGGGGAGGGAGGGTGGATCCACATGCTTGGAGAGCCGGTACGGGACTGGCTGCCTCGGGAGGGAAGTCTGGAGAGCCACCAGGGGAGAGGGCAGGTGGCCGGGGGGGGGGGGGGGGCAATTAGAGGCCAGCCATGGGGAGAACCCTGGGGGTCGCGAGGGCTGTGGGGTCCCGAGGACTCCCAGGCATGGAGTGGGAGCTTGCTGTCTCTCAGGAACCAGGGGAGCCCTAAGCCCTCGGAGTGCCTTCTTCATAAGATCTGGCAGGCCACAAGTAGGGTGGACGGCCATCCTGCAGGGCCACAGAGACCACCCAGAGTGGCGGGCCTGGGCACACAGAGGGGCTCACTCCAGCCACTGTGGGGACCCCAACTCAGGTCCCCAGAGACCCCCAGATTGCGGGGACTCAGAACCTGGGACCACAGGCCAAGCCCAGTGACACCAATAGATGCTTCAGACAGAGATGTGAAGAGACCCCACTCCCATCCCATGAAGCCAGCACCATCAAGTAAAGGACATCCTCCCCCACCCCACCTGCTGAGACACAGTGCAGGCTAGTGGCCAGGCCCAGGGCAGCTCTGGCCTGAGAGAGGCTGACCCCACACTAGGCGCTGTAACAAAAACGTAGAGAACACCAGTATCAAGGTCCAGTGGACATACCAGCGTACACTGGGAGCCCTCGTGGGGCAGTGGCCAAGTGCTCGGCCACCTTCGTCCAAAGGTTGGCAGTCTGAGCCCACCCATGTCCACGGGAGAAAGAGGAAGAGGTGTGTCTCTGCAAACCTGGGAGCCCGTGGGGCCATTCCACTCCGTCTCCCCAGACACCCTGCATCGGGGTCGCTGTGCCCACTCCCTGCCCTCATGCAAGCCCACAGCCTGTGAATGCCCATCACACCGTGAGCCTATCACACATAAATGCAAGCATAAGGGACAGCAAAATGCGACCCAGGTGACAGCAAAGGCAGAGAAACAGCACGTAACAACAACAACAGGATGTGCTGCCCACTCCGAGCGACCCAACAGGATGGGCAGGATGCCCCTGGGGGCTTCTGAGACCATCGCCGTAGATGGGAGGAGAACCTTCATCTTCCTCCCGAGGATGGCTGGTCGTCTGAACTGCTGACCTTGTGGTTATCAGCCCGGTGTGTACCTCTGTGCCACCAGAGTTCCCGCAACATCATCACCATCATCACAATCACCATCATCGTCATCATCAGTCACCATCGTGACCATCACTGTCATCATCACCACCATCAATATCATCGTCATAACCATCATCGTCACCATCACCATCACCACCATCATCGTCATCACTGTCACCACCACCACCACTATCATCACCATCACCATCATCACCATCAACATCATGATCACCATCACTATCATCATTGTCATCACCATCATCATCACCAACACAATCACCATCACCATCACGTCACCATCATCACCATCACCATCATCATTGTCATCACCACCATCACATCACCATCATCGTCATCACACCATCATCATTACCATCACAATCACCACCATTATCATCATCACCATCACCATCATCATCACTGTCATCATCGTCATCATCATCATCACCATCAATACATAAAGATTACAAAAGGGAAGGTGACAGGTACATTTTGGGGAGTCTTGGGGGGACTCCACCCAGAATGAGTGAGGGTGCTTGGTCTCAAGGATGCCTGGGGCGGGGCTGTGGGCAGAGCCTTCAAGCAGGGCAGGGGAGGGGCTTGAAGGAGGTGAGCATGCTGGGGTGATGACAGGAAGTGGTTACACAGAGGACAGGCAGGCGGGGTCTGCAGGGCCTGCCCACAGTGCACAGTGAAAACTCCAAGTCTCGAGCAGTATGCGGTGTGGTCCACTCTGGGATGGGCTGGAAGCATGGCTGAGGACAGGGGAAGGCCCTGTGATAGGGTCTTTCATTGTGAGGCAGGAAGAGGCTGGCTGTCCAGGGGCGGGGGTCCAGCTTGGGCAAGTGGAGGTGTTGCATGGCAGTAAGGGAAACAGGAGCGCAAGAGAAGGCCCCTGGGGACCAGCCGACGCCTGGATGGTCAGGCTGAGTGAGAGCCTTTCAGGACAACCTGCAGTCTCGGTTCCCTCCACAGGGGCAGGGCAGGTGACAGACCCATTAAGGAGCTGGGCTCAGAGCCGAGTTTGAAAGACGCCCGCTCAGGAAGAGACCAGGCCCTGTGCCCTCCTGTGCAGGGTGAAGAAAGGCACCCAGGCAGAAGCGTGGCTGGCACGAAGCTGTTCCCGTTGGTCTCAGAATTCCTATTCGCGAAGGAGCAGGACCCAGAGCTGGGGTGGTGCGGTGAGTGCTTGGCTGCAGACAGAAAAGCCCAGCGTTCAAAACCGCCATGAAAGCCCAGCAGCAGGAAGACATGGTCGTTTGCTGCCCCACAGACGCCCATCTCAGCAAGCCTCAGGGGCAGCTCGATCTGTCTTACTGGGACCCTGTGTGACAGCAGTGCTTTCTCATTCTGACGCTTTTAATGGCAGAACGAATGGATACACTTGCAACAGGAGGGGCCACAGAGGGGAGGCTGAGAACAAACATCCTAGCAACAATGTTTCAGAAACGAAGGGATTCAGGGCCAAGGCCCCCCCTGCTGCAGGGAGGACCCTGTGTCCGAAAGGGAAAGGGCAAGCTGGGGGTTCACCCAGTGAGTGACCAGGGCAGGGCCCCGGGGAAGCCGTCCAAGTCCACACAGAGGGACCCCGAGAAAAGGCCTGGTGGCCTGCTCCTGGACAGCCCCATGGCCGGCCTGCTTTGGGCACACAGGTCAGAACCAATTCCAGAAGCTGCTGGTGTGTGGGTCTCGGCGGCAGAGGGAGTCGCTCAGCAGAGGATGGATGGTGAGGGGCGGGGAGGGCCCATCCATGAGAGTCCAGATGCGCTGGACAAGAGCTGTGAGTGAAGGAGCAAGCCAGGACCCCCCCGCCCCCTGCTGTGCACTCAGGGCTCTGCTCACAGTGCCACGGCCGTGGGACAGTCTGCACCGGAGAGGCTCGTCAGCAGACGGTGGCAGAGGTGCCTGCGAAGGGCCTTGGCTGAAGCCCAGGGTGTCCAGAAGCCAGGCGGGCGCCCTGAGGACCCACATCCATCGGCCCCAGGGCAGAGCCCGAGGTTAAGGAACCACCAAACCTTCCTGAAAGGGCTTCCTGAGAACACTGACAAACACAGAAAGTGCAGAAGCCGCTCCACACTTGCGGTCAGCCCTGAGCATCTACCCCTTGTGATCTCTCCACGGCCTCACCTGTGCCATGCGGGCCGCTGTCCTAGTGGAAGCTGCCCACAGGCACAGGGGCACCGCTTGGTGGGTCAGGGGCCGTGCCATGGTGGCTGGCGCATGACCATGACCCTGGAAGGCATTTCAAATAGCAGCAGGGCCTCCACCCAGGGTGAGTGGGTTGCAGCTTCCAGACCAAGACAGGCAGAAGGCCGGGCGAGCCAAGGTTTAAGGGACCTGGCAGGTGACCCCCCCAACAGCGCTGAGGGCCGAGTGGGAGTGGGGGCTTTTGCTTCTGGCGCGAACAGGTGCAGGCACTGGGCCAACACTGTGGTGATGAAGCCGGACCAAGCAGCATCTCCCTCTGCTGGCCAAGGGGGCTTCAGAAAGTCAGTGGCAAAACAGAACTGAGAGGTCACGGAGTTTTCCCCGTGAACTTTCTGAGGCCCCTCCATGCACAGAGTTACTGAGAACAGTAACAACAGGTGGATTTCACCGGACAATCCACTTCCCACACAACCACATGAAAGACGCTTGTTTTAAGCAGATGACACCCCCCCCCACTACTGATTGATGAAGGTGGGGGAGGGTCCGAAGTGATGACCCAAACCCAGTCCTCCAAGCCTCCAGAGGCCCCGGTCCCGGTGGCCCCGGGTGCGATGTGGTGGGCCTGGAAAGTCACCGGGCACAGGTGGGCCTGGCCGGGGGGCGTGTCTCAGAGACCTTCTGGGGAGCTGGTGGGAGAGCCGTGGCATGGGGTCTGGGGCCACCTCCTGTGTGTACAGCTGGGCCAAAGCCTTTGGCTCCCCAGGTCCCGTTTCCGTCATGCTCAGCCTCTCTAGCATCTGCACCCCAGGAGCGGAGCTGGCGGGCGCACCCGCGGATTCAGAGACCGGCAAGCACACACTCCCGGGTGGGAGGCTTTGGCCCAGTCTGGGTGAACTTGGCCCAGGGACACCTGGGAGGGCAATAAAAACCTGCCGGTGGGGGGTGGGGGTGGAAGTGCAGTCGAGGGCGACCCGAGACAAGTGATGAGCTGAACTGTGTGTGGTCCTTGGCGGAGCCTGGGAGAGCAGGGGGTGTGGGGTGTGTGTGGGGGGCGCAGATTCATGCGGACTTGGACTTCTGAGGAAGAGGGCAGGGTCAGCGAGTCACTGGGCTGGACGGGCATGTCTATCTGAAGCTCAAGGAAGCCCCCGGGGCTGGCTGGCAACTGCCCACTTGAAGCCCAGGGTCCCCCAGAGTCCGCGGTCAGGTGCGTGGCCTCCAAAGGATGAGCCCTGCCCATGTCAGTCCCCTGAGTGCCACCAGCTTCACCACACAGCCACCCCCGTGCCATACTAGTGTCCCCCACTGCGTCAGTGACCGCACCAGTTGGCCAGCCCAAGGGCCCAGCCACCGCCAGCCAACCTCGCCAGATGGCCAGCCTGGTGCCATCAGCCTCCACGCAGAGGGCACGCTCAGGCTGGGGCTGGCGACGGACTGGTGGACGGCATGCCTCTCCCCTCACCAAGCCCAGAGTTCAGACCCTGGCTGCAGTCTCGGATCCAGCCAAGGTCCTGGTGATCACTTTCACTCAGCGGCTAACCCGCAGTTTGGAGGTTCACCGTGCCCCGCCCCCACCGGCAGCAGTGCCGTGGAAGGAGGGTCTGACAACTTGCGGACGATGCCTCAAGGCCCCCAGGGGGCATTCTCCCACCCAGCCCCCACTTCATTTGCCCACGCCCAGGGGGCATGGCTCGGTGCAGGGGGGTCTCCTGCACTCACTGGCTGACCCAGCCCTCCCGCAGAGACGCTCTCGGAGGCTGACCTTGACCCACTGGGCCCCGGGGCCCCTGCACGATGTCCTGCTGCACCCACCCACCCGGAGCCGCTGACGGAGGGGACATGTCTGCAGGATGGGTCCCCTGCTGTGGAAGTCCAGACACCTGTGGTGCCGGCCGTCTCCAGCTGCGAGGACTCCAGGTGCTGGCGATGTCTGCTAGTGGACCAGGCAGTTCCAGTCTGGCAGGGCAAGTGGTCCAACAGCTCCTGGTGAGCTTTGTTCAGTCTCCATGAGAGAACTTAGGGAGTTCAGGGGTCCTTACTGCCCAGACCACCCCAGCACACCCCCTCCCCCACCCCGAGGCAAGCCCACGGGTGCAGAGAGACCTCGGTGACCGACAGATAACAACCCCGGAGGGGCCACCCACGTCCCTGCACTTTCACACACCAAGTGATGTCAGCCTCCGGGTGTTCTCTGTTGTCCAAACGTTTCCCAACAGCAAGAAGGGACAGAGGGGAGCCCCAGAGAGCCCGCGGATTCCTAACCAGTGAGGGATCGTGGCTGTTTCCCACAGGCGCAAATCCATCTTACGGCCCTGGGCTTTTGTTTCCAAAGCGTTTTTTGGAATAGGAAGAAAGGCAGGAGGGCCCCAAACTACTAGCCTTCGCCCAGCCTCCCCCCCCCCACCCCCGGCGTGTGTCCAGGGCCAGGGAGGACAGAAACAGGCTGTGTGGCTGGTCTGTGACACTGAACAGCCCACGCGGGAGCCCACTGCACAGACGGAGAGAGGCTGCAGCAATTCGAACCTCCTCTCTGCATGTACCCCGAAACTGCTGGCTCCCGTCCCCGTCAGAGTCCCCTGAGGCCTCTGTCACCAATAGCCACAGGGATGGGGGGCTGACCTCTCTTCCTCGTCTCTCCTGGTGTCCCCCGGTTTGTAAATGCAGCTCTGGGACTCTCTCCTCCCATCAGGTGTAGGCCAGGGCTCCCAGCACGTGCTCTGTTGACCCACCCGGTGGCCTTGCCAAGCCCAGCCCTGTGCTCAGGGGCAGGGGCCTGCTCTGAGTCCCCGTGGGCAGGCGCTGCTGGACAGCATGGGCTGGGGTTGGGTTCTTTGGCCCACAGAGGTCAGCGTCTTTGGGGCAGTGGCCAGTTGGAGGCCAGCATCCGAGAAAAACAAGAGCCCTCTCTGAGAGGGATAGGATCTGCTGGTTTGGCTGGCTCCTGAGCTGGCCGACGGCGCCGGTTCCACAGAGCCAGCGTGGGGCCGCTGGCTTGGGGGTGTCAGGGGTTCTGAGAAGGTCTTCCCTGAGCCCAGGAGAAAGACAAGTTCTCAGCTGTAGCACTGGACCAGATCAAAGCCCCGCCAGAGACACCCCCTCCCTCCCCTTCAAGTCCCTCCAACCAGCGCCCATCCGTCCAGAGATGATGCAGATGTCCGGGCAGCCCGAAAGAGGTCAAGCTGAACCCACCCAGACTCACACAGGACCCTGCCAGCAGGCACGGAGGAGGAGGAGGGGGAGGGGGAGGACTGGGATAGGGGGTCAGCAAAGGCCAACAAAGCCCAGGAGGGAGGCAGGGCAGACCGTCGGAATGAAGCTGCATCCAAACTCCTTGGACAGAGAGAAGTTTTCATCCGGGATTGGGGGAGCGTGAGATGGTCATGCGGGGACTGATTTACGCTAAGAAACCAGGGTCCACAAAGCCCCAGGCCGAGTGAACAAACAGAAATCGGGTCAACCTCATGGGTCAGAAGCTGAAACTGACAAGTTTTTTAAAAGTTGGCAAAAAGGGTCTTTAGACTTGACCATCTCTGGCGTGAACCGCAGATGATGCCCTGAGAACAATTTCTCCGGAGATGGGCTGAGTGTATCGTGTCGGGGGGAGGGGGCATGCAGAAGGCCCCCACTCCCACCCCTCCTTGCATGTGGTGCCAGAGGAGAGGACCTGGGCCAACACACACCGGGCCTGGGGTGCAGCAGCGCAGGGTGCCCTTGTCCTGTTTGCCCACCTGCCTGGGATCACCACCGAGTCTCTGCCCGTCTGTCGCCCCATGGGGGCTTGTGTGTTGCCGTAAAGTCTGGCAGGGCCTGTCTCCCCAAGGGAACAAGACTCCACAGAGCCTCCTGAGGGAGAACAGACTCCAGAGACAGAATCAGTCACCCCCATCGGAGGAAGGAGCCGCTGAAAACCTTATGCACCTTGTGTCAATGTGGCTACGGCAGAGGGAGGCGGTGCCCAGCCTGGGGCACCCCCGGAGCCCTGGGGGCATAGTGGTTTCCAGTTGGGCCGACTGCAAAGTCATGGCCACTAACCCTGCCTGGGGCAGTGAGGAGGCTTTTCGCTCCTGAACAAAGTGACTGACTCGGGAACCCCAGAGGGGTCGCTCGACCCTGGCAGTGACCCAAGTGCCCATGGTGTTTCCAAGCTGCCCACCCTTCTGTAGGAGCACACAGCCTCCTGGGGAGGGCCCCAGGGGCAGCTGGCCTAGCCTCCTCTGCGGCAGCTCTGACCGATGGTTGCCCTCTCCTCTGCGCTCCGGCCTCCGTGCCCAAGGCCTTACACACTGACCGCTCCAGGCAGCAGTGAGGCCGAGAGGGGAAAGTCCCCTCAACTTGCTGGACCCAGAAATTTGGACTGCCCCGGAGGTCCACGGAGCCCTGGCGGCCCAGTGACTGCAGGCGAGGCTGCAGACCTGTGGTTGGCGGTTCAAGACCAGCAGCTGCTCCTTGGGAGAGAGTGACTGTGTCGGGGGGAGGGGTGCAGTGAGCTGGCAGTGGAAGAGTCCTGGTGGCACCAGGCTTAAGCGCTCCGCTGCCAGCAGGCAGGTGGGCAGTTGAAACCCACTGAGGTTGCTGGAAGAGAGACCACATTGGAAACGATGGGACAGCTCCCCTCTGGCATGGGGCCAGGCTGGACACAGCCCTGAGGCGAAGGCAGTGCAGGACCAATGGGCCCCGCTGTCATACATGGGCAGCTGGGAGCACACTTCAGCTTGGTGTCCCCACCCTGCAGCTCCCAGGGAACAGCTCATAGGGACACAGGACCAGGCACTGGGGGACCTCTGAGTGCACAGTATGGAGCAGAGAGAATTCCCACCTGGACGGAAGCCCAGCCCAGCCCTGAGGGGCAGCACTCTCCCCCAGCACCACCTCTATCGGGCCAGGAGAAAGGCTCTCAGCTGGACGGGCTGACCGGCACACGGGCTGAAACACCCTGCAGAAGGAAGCCCGGCAAAGGCGCGTTGCTTCTGCCTTCTACAGCGGCTACACGGTGGGCAGCTGACCACCACGTCAGCCATTTGAAACCACCTGCCACTCCGAGGGCAGGAAGGAGGTGAGGCTTTGCCACCTGCGAGGAGTGACTGCTCTGGAAGCTCAGGGGCAGTGTTCCCCTGGCCGGGGCTCGCTGTGAGCCAGCATCCACTGGAGGGCAGCAGGGAGGGCGCGGTGGGTCACGACGCCACAGGAGCCCTGGGCTACGCGTTGGGCTGCTAACCCCCAGGTCAGCAGATCGAAACCACCAGCCAACCAGCAGGAGAAAGGCGAGGCATTTTGCCCCCGTAAAGAGGTGCACCCACGTGGGCCGTTGGCTCAGAACCCACTCGGCGGCAGGGAGTTATGGGGTGCAGTGCCACTCTGGGTGTGTGACAGATTCTCGGGGTGTCCCCCAAACAGACAACAGATGAGAGATGAGGGACCCCCACAAGGAAGGACGTGCCCAGTGTCCGGCAGGAAGCACAGAGCACCGCGTGCCCAGCCCCAGTTCCATGCCCCACGGACCCCCCCCCCTGCACCGCTGCTGTCTGGGGGGAGCAGTGCCCATCCGTGTTATCTCCTGGACAGACAGACTCCCAGAGAGCCGGAGGAGTCCCGCCTCACCTGCAGAGAGGCCATGGATCGGCAGCCCCTGTGCTCTGTGTGGCTCCCAGAGAAGCAGGCAGGCGGTGCTGAGCACTGATCCCTGCAGGACAGCTGCCAGGCGGGGAGAGGGCGACGCCTGCCTTTTCTTCCCCCTCCTCCTCCTCTTCCTCCTCCTTCCTCTTTGTCATTGCACACTTCCTCCTGTTCCCTCCTCCCCGGCTGCGATGTCGCCATGCCGACTCTGGGCCTGAGCGATGCAGGACAACGTGGAGTGTCACAGGGAGGACTGTCTCCAGGGACTGGGGTGGACTCCAATCAATGGGCCGTGTGGGCCAAGTGTCCAGGCAGTCTGGGAGGAGGGGCGTGGCGTGCACGAGCTGTTTCCTGATGAACAGAGAATGGTGCCATCCTTCCCACAGTGCCCACGGCTGCTCCCGGATGGAGTCACGCCCTGGACCGCCTGCCCCTGCGAGGCCAGGCAGACGAGAGAAACAAATCCAGGGAGACGCATGTGTGTTATGGAGCGTTCTAGATCACATCGCGTTTACATCAATTGATGTTGTATTAACTGCACATTAAGAAACCAGCCCGGCGCAGGCCAGGTCAAGGGCAGAAGGGGCAGGTTGCAGGTGCCGCTTGCAGGTTGAGATGTCCCACGCTGTCACCTGAGCTCCCCGTCAGGTGTCTTCTCGGGTTTGATACTCTGTACTTTCCTTTTTGATCGAGGTTTTGGTCTCTCTTGTTTTGTTCCCCTTGTCAGCTCTGATCTGTTGACGTCTTTCTGCATATGGAGTCCAGGATAAACAAATCTACAGAGACAGTGACTGCTTGGGGGGTAGGAATGAGGAGCTAATAGCGAAGAGGGCAAAATTTTTTTAAAAAATGCTCCCAAACCGATGACAGTGACAACTGTACAGGTCTTCTTGCTGAGCTGGATGGACTGAACGGTGCAATATGTGGGTTATCTACCAACACCACTGCTGGGGCGTGGAGGGGGCAGTAAATAAATTTAAAAAGGAACCAGCAGTGCATGGCCTTGGGCGGGTGAGGAGTTGGAGGATGAAGATGCCCCTCTGAGGACTGAGGCCCACCTGGCCCTCGGGCGCTTCCCACGCAGGGGACAGGCGGGCCCTGAAGCAGGAAGCCCCGGGGCGGGGAGGGGGGGGCCCCGCTGCGTTGGAATGATGGCTGGATACGCCGCGGGGTCACAGAGAACTGAAAAGTTGGACTGGGAAGAAACACAGCCACACGGCTCGCTGGACTCCCAGGGGCAAGGTGTCAGCTCGCGCCGCTGGACGTGCTGTCCAGGCGGAGCAGCCCCGGAGCGGGACCTCGGAGGGTCAGCGACAAAGGGGAAGTCTTTGCACATGAGCGGGGTCCCTCACGGATGATGGTGCGGTCGCAGCAGGGCCGGTGGAGGGTCCCCTCGGTGGGGCTGCGCCAGGACAGACTCCACAGCTCCATGCAGTGCTGACTCCTACTGCCTCGCTTTTCTTTGGAGGCAAACACAGAGCTAAGGTGGCCGGGAGACCGTAGGACCAAGAAGGGGCTCTGACATTACAGCCGCCCGCCATGGGCACAAGGCAGGACCGGGCAGGGCCTCGCCGGCACCTGACAGCAGCAGCAAGCGTGCCTCCTCCCCCTCCGCCCCACACTCACGCGGCTGTTCCTTCCCCCTGGGCCAGGCTGTGGGACAAACCCACGGCTGAGCTCCAGGACAGGGTGGTGGGGAGAGCAGGCCCCTGCGGGGACGGGAGATGCCCACTGGCTGGTAAGCGAAGGTGGGGAGAGGACATCTTTCCCCTGCAATGGATGTGAAACACCAGAGAGGAGGAGCCGACGGTTTGAAAACGTGTTCCCCACACCCCAGTGAGCCCACGGCCCATACGCGGCATAGGAACTTGGCCCCCGGTCTGGCGCCTCCTTGGGCCACTGCTCTCGCCCCCTCCTGCCCCAGGCACTTGAGTCCCACTGCCAACACACCCTTCATCTTTTTTTTTTTTTTTTGGCCTGAGGGTCTTCGGAGAGACGCTCCCCCTTCAGATTGAGCTGCACTGTCTTTGCTCCCAGTCCTCTGGGGAGGTAACCTCTTCCCCCATCTGTAGATTCCTTCAGAACGTGGGGGAGGGGTGGGGTCACCAGCTGGGGAGCATGCACAGCACCTCCAGACCACCCCACCCCAGCCCACTCCAAGACCCAGCCCAGGAGCCCAGCGTCCTGGTGCCTGTAGAATCTCAGGCAAGGCGTTTCTTCCTGAGACCCCCAGGCAGGGAGCTGACATGAGCGGGACACTGGGTCTCCCATCTGCAAGGACTTCAGCTTGCTGAGAGGCAGGCCGCTGACACGAGGCATGGTCGAGGGCCTCCCAGGAGTGCAGCACACTGGCCGCAGGACCCAACCTTCTAATCACATCAGCTCATAGGACAGCTCTTTCCCCTTGTGCCTTGGGGGTCCACCCTCCAGAGGACGCGGCTGCTGAGGACATGGTGGTGGAGGCTGTGGGGCCTGCTGGACTCCCCCACCATGGAGGAGGCTGCTGGGGGTCTGCAGCCTCCTTCCTTTCAGTCCCTGGGCTCTTGGGAAGGCCAGGCATCCATCCCGGCTCACCCCAGAGCCGTGGGCTGGAGAAGACAAAGGGCTGGGACTTCATGGGACCTCACACGCTCCATCTTCCTGCCCAGCTTTGTCCAGCTGGGCAAACTCTTTAAGGGGCCGAAGAGCCCCGGGCCGCCTCCCTCTGGCTTTGCTCCAGGGCTTCTGGTGGTCAGAGAAAGCAGTCACACAGGGCTGCCCCTTGGCCTCCTGCAGCAGCTCTGTCTGCATCACTCCATGTTACCTCCTGCACCCTGCATCTGATGACAGCTGGAGCCAGTGGTGACGGGCACAGTGAGGCCCCTGTGGGGCAGAGGCCAGGCACAGGAGCTGCAGGGAGCCCACAGCTCGCTCCCCCAGACCGTGTGGAAGAGGGGAGCTTGGCGGGGTCTCCAGGAGCCTGGGGTCCAGAGCGTGTCTATGGGGCAGAGGACAGGAGCCACTATGACACCTGCCACTGCAGACTCCGGGGGTTTGCCTGGTCTCTGTGCTCCTACCTGCCCAAGGACAGGATGACCCGAGGTCAAAGCAGCTCACGGTCAGTAGGGCCCCAGCTGGAAAGTCAGGGTCTGGGAGCCGGTTTCTGGCCTCGGGACTGATGGGAATTTCAGGACAGCGTCTGCGCAGGTGAGATCCCCAGTTGTGTTGACCCTTGGATTCCAGGACCACAAACGTCTCTGAGGGGATCCTGGGGTGCATGAGAGCAGCAAACAGGCTCAGCTGCTCACCCAAAGGGCCGGAGAGGGTGCCACCAGGGACACCTCGGAGGAAAGGCCTGGAGCTGCTTCAGAAGGCTCCATGTGGAACACCTTCTGGAGGACCATCCACCTGACACACGGGCACCAGCGGTTGGAAATGTCTCCACAGCAGCTGACTGGATGCGGGTTGGTTAGGTGTTGGCTGGTTGGTAGACTGGTTGGCAAGCTGGCTAGTTAGTTGGTTGGGAGTTGGTTGACTGGCTGGTTGGTTGGTTGCTGGTTGGCTGATTGGTTGACTGATTAGTGGGTTAGGTGTTGGCTGGTTAGTTAGTTGACTGGCTGGTTAACTGGTTGATTAGTTGGGTACTGGCTGACTGGCTAGCAGGTTGACTGGCCAGTTAGTAGGTTGGCTGGCTGGTTGGTTGGTTGGTTGGATGGATGGATGGTTGGTTGGGTGTTGGCTGGTTGGTTGGGTGCTGGCTGGCTGGTTGGTTGGTTGGTTGGCTGGCCAGCTGGTTGGCTGTTTGGTTGGGTGTTGGCTGGTTGGTTGGGTGTTGGCTGGTTGGTTGGGTGTTGGCTGGTTGGTTGGGTGTTGGCTGGTTGGTTGGGTGTTGGCTGGTTGGTTGGGTGTTGACTGGTTGGTTGGGTGTTGGCTGGTTGGTTGGGTGTTGACTGGTTGGTTGACTCCCTGAGTTACTGGGCCCAGTTGGTGAGGCCAGAGATGGTGTGGGCCTCCATCGACTGCATGCTGCCCACAGGATCCTGGGACAGACCCCTTCTGAGGGAGGCATAGAACTGCACGTGAATTCTGGCCGCTAGGGGCCTTCAGGTCAGAGCAGCCATGTGTACAACAAAGCCGGGAGGCACACTGCCTGGCACCATCATCAGAGCCCATTGCTGCGGCCAGCGTGGTACAGCTCGCCCGAGTCTTCTTTTTGTTAAAATGCCCTTGCACTTTACCAAGTGTGGTGTCTTTCCCCAGGGACTCGCCTCTCCTGCTGACAGAAGACACCATCTCACCATCCTGGCTTCCAAGAAGCATCCTGCCTGTGCCTCCTTGCAGACGGATCTGTTTGATCTCCTGGTCATCCGAGACCCTTTCAACCTTCGGCACAAACGCTGTAATTCGACGTATCAGCTCCTCTCTCTTCTTCCTTCTTCACTGCCCACCGTTCACAAGCAAAAGACTGGAGACAATTGCAGCTGGAGTCATGGGCACCATAGCCCTTAAAGGGATACTCTTGCTCTTGGGTTGAGGTCCTATACGGTGAGCCCCAGGGGTGGGGGTGTGGACTTTCTCTGAAGATCTGTTTCGAGTGTGAGACCCGCACGCAGGAGTCACCACAGGCACTCCACAGATGGTCAGACAGATGGACGGCAGGAGACGCCCCTGCAGTGGGGCTTTGGAGTGGCCCCTGCTCTGTCCCTCTCAATCTGACACAGGGAGCAATTGGTCCTTCATCTTTGGTCTGCTGGACCCTCCGCGGGAGAGGCCACACCATGGTCACTGCGGGATCCCGCCCTCTGGAAGGCGTTGGTCATTTGGGCCTTCCTGCACTGACCACGCTGAGCCTCATCAGCCTCGGCCCTGCCTGCCCCCATCCTGTACCCTGACACAGCCCTGGGCACCCGGGAGTCAAGCCTGTGCTCCGAGAGCATCCTGCACTGCCATCTTTAGGAAGCAGTCAACCGATGACCTCGGACCTCCACGCTCCTGGCTGGCAGCCGAGTGCCTCTCCGGTGCTGGCCCCCCGTTGGCGGCTGGCTCACACTTCCCCTCTCCAGAGGGGCAGCGCCGGTCCCTGGGCTGCTGTCCAGACAGACTGCCAGACCTTTCTCCTTCCGAGCCGTTGGCTGGGCTCCTTTGGTTAGCAGCTGCGTCACAACCGCTTGCTCAGGGCCCTGTGTGGTCCCTTCCTCCACTCTGGCAGGGTGGGGTCTCACCCAGGCCCAGCCCGCGGCCAGCTCCAGCTGCTGCGCGTCTCAGGTTGTCTTGAAGAATGAAGGCGAGCCAGCAGTGAGCGAGCGAGTGCTGAGCGCGCACATCTGTGGGAGTGTGTGTGAGCGCAGACACCCCGCCGAGCCTCACCTGTCCCCCGACCCCCACCCTAAGAATATGTGCACGTGTCCTTAACTTGGGGGGAGCCCCTTGTTTGGAGCCCTGAGATGAGGACACAGGCTCATCGGAGCCCACACCCCTGTGGACTCCCTGTCTGGTCCAGCCTCTTGCTCCCCTCTTGCCTCAGTTTCTCCCTGTGTGAAGTTGTACACCCCTGGGGGGAGGGGCAGTGCAGAGCATGGGGAAGCCGGGGGAGGTGGGGTGCTGCTGCTGCACAAGCCTTCAGACCCCTCCCTCCTCAGGTGCCCAGAGGCGGGCCTTGCCCCTTCAGCCCCGAAGGTAAGGAGGGTCCCCAGAAGAGGAGGTGGCATGGAGCCCCTCCCCCAGCCCGGCCCCTGCGAAGAGCAGCCCCAGGCACTAGAGTCATTCTGGAGGAAGGGGGGCTGGGAAAACCGGTGTGGGGCAAAGTGCAGGGGCCCTGGGCCCAGGGTGGGGAGCCAGGGCAGGAGGACCCCCAGTGCTGCTTCTCCCCACCCTGTCCTGTCCGCAGCACAGCACCGCCCTCCTTGGCCAAGCCCCCGAAGGAGGAGCAGGGCGGACACTGCCTGAGCCTGCAACCCGGGCCTGAGCCGGGGGAGGACAGGCCTGCTCTGCGCCGCCCAGCCCCTCTCTGTGACTCACCGCGGGCCTGCTGCCCGGGCTCCCCGCCTCTTCACCTCTGGCCTTCTTCCCACTGCCCAGGGATCCTGCACATTCGGATCAAGTATTCTCCACCATGGATCCACGCCTCCAGGCCCCCCCAGATGTGCGGCACCCTCATGGCTGGTGAGCACAGGGCACGAGCACTGAGAGGGACAGGGTCTGCTGTCCATGGCCTCCCTCGGGGTGGTTCCCAGGGCAGGGCTGCTCTGTGGGGAGGGAGTGGGGTCTCTGTCCTGCTTTACCTTCTCACCCTGCCATCCATCCACCCCAACTCACGGCCACCCTGCAGGATGGGGCAGGCCTGTCCCTGTGGGTTTCCATGACCCTGGCTCTGTCTGTTTGGGAGGGGAAAGCCCCCTCTGTCTCCCAAGGACTGGCTGGTGGCTTGGAACTGCTGGCCTTGGGTTAACAGCCCCAAGCAGGACCCCTGCACCCCAGG
>PVJH01037803.1:0-17644 GCA_004026705.1 Nesogale talazaci | reverse complement strand
GGCCAGGTGCTGTGCACTGAAACCAGCTCCGTGGCAGTCTGGGTGAAGAGGGGGCTTCCCGGCCAATGCAGACGCGGAGCCCTCCCCACCACGGCTGCGTCTTCGTGGCAGACTGCTTTGGTTCCCTTTGAAGGGACCTCACCCCAAGGGAAGCTCGGCACCCCAGGATCCAACGGGGAGAACGCAGCACAGCAATGGGCAGGCTCTCCAGCGACTTTCAGCTCTGTAATGAGACTGGAAGTGAGGGGACCGTCTGGATAGTCCCTCCTGGAGCCTGTAGCCACCATCCAAAGGCCACAGGCCACGGGGGAGCAGGCAAGGGCAGGAAACGTGTGAAAATGAAACACCTTCCTGTCTGCCTGCTATCAGATGGCTCCTGTGTCCACTCCAAGGCAGAGGACCAGGGCCCCACCCACGGGTCTGAGCTCAGAAATGGGTTGGACCCTCCCGGCGTCTAAAAGTGACCAACATCAGGGTCGCCAGTCCTTGGTGGGTCTGCAAATTAAAGTCCCTGCAAGTCCTGGAGTCTGAAAGCATCCTACCGGCCTTCTGTGGGGGCATTAAATGACACCTCCTTCCTTCCTGACAGTGGTCCCCCACTGAGGAGCGACCCCCACCCCTCCGCTCCGGGTTCCCAGGAGCCCTGGGCCTCGGGCAGCAGTGGGGCCTGGTTCTCGGTGATCTCTGGTGAAGGCTGGGATAGGTCTGCCAGAAGCATGGAGACAGGCCTGCCTGGGTTTTGCGCACCAGCTCGGCTTGGTCAGGACAGACCAGAAGGCCTCCATGGAGGTCAAAGGAGGTGACAGGAAGTGAACCCCCCTGTGCTCATCCCTGCCGTTGTCATTCACAGACAGACTGTCCTCTCTAGAAACTGCTCAACGGGGCCCCACACCCAACTCCTGCACCCGGCCCAAACATGGCATGTGCTGAGCCAGTGGTCTCCGGGAGCGGCATCCTCGGGGCCCAGCATCCCTGGCACTAAGTAGGTGCTCAGGGAAAGGGTGCATGTGAAAGGGACGAGCCACAGCCACAGGGTGGTTGCTTCTTCCCTTCTTCGCCTTGGAAAGAGGCTTCGGTATGGGGCGGGGAGGGGGTGCTGGGAGACTGGGGAAGAGACAGCTGTCAGCCAAAGGTACCAGTGAAACCTTTGATGTGGTGGTGGTGGTGGTGGGTGCCGAACCGTTCACGACAGATTAATAAGCAAGCACAAGTAAGCCTGTGCCTACTCTACTTAGCGGGCAATCTGCCTGGCGGGCCCAGCGGGCTGGCTCTCCCCCTGGCAGACGAGGCAAAGGTGAGCACAGCCCGAAGGGGAGCAACCCTTCCCAGGGGTCAGCCAGGAGGGCCAAAGCCTCTTCCTGGGCGGCAGGAGGGTGGAGGGCTGAAGGCCTTGTTCCCGGGGCAACCACCAGTCTGCCGGCTGGAGCACCCAAGAGGTGTGCCCGCCGCCAGGCCGGCACCATGTGGGCACAGCACCTGCCCACCGCTCAGGCGCCCCGCTGTTTGGACAAGTCAGCCTCCCCAAGTGCTCAACAATGGGCTCACACACCCCAGGGCTCCCGCTGTGTTACGAAAACAAAACAGAGCAGCTAAGGGAAAAAGCAGGGGGTGGGGGGAAGCCACACAAGGAGACACTCCCCCCTCCCTCCCTGCCCTGGTCTCCAGCCTAGAGAGGGCTCCTTGGCAGTCCTGGCCGGGGCATGTGGCACACAGACTAGTGTCACTGCCAGGGAGGGGCCCGGGCGGCGCAGGGAAGACTCAACGGAAGTGAAGCTAGCACACCCAGGACGATGCCACCCTCTCCTCTTCCTCCCCGCGGGGGGGGGGGGGGGGGGGCGGGCAAGCCCTGCCTCTGGGGGAAGCTTCGGGGCAACTGTGAGCCACGGTGCCCCCGCCCCCTGGGGCGGGGCGGGCAGTTAAGAGGGCCAACTGCAGTCAGTGCTAGAAGGCAGCTGTGCCAGGGCTGCTGGGGCCGTTTCCTGCGGGCGCCTCCCTGGTGCCCCGGAGAGCACAGGCTGGCTCGGGACGAGGTTGGGGGGGGCGGCCCTCAGTAGTTGGCAAAACCGCAGGACGCCAGGCACCAACACTCACACCCATGTGGACAGCCAGAGCTCAAGGAAGTCCCTCCCAGCCCTAACCAAAAATACAAAAACACCAACCACCGTATATAAAAAAATTTTTTTTTGGCAAGTTAAAACCTAACTAATGAGGCTGGGTGGGGCCAGTGCAGCGGGTTATGCAGTCAAACCAAGATGCGTTTCCAGCCAGGAACTGACTGCTGGGCCTCCCCGGAAGGAAGCTGCAAGACTCATGAAAGACTCTTCAGTAAACTGGGCAATAGGCTCCAGTTCAGCATTTCAACGGAAGGGGACCCTTCTGGTAAAACGTTTTTTTTTAATAATAAAAATAACAAAGTTACTCTAACGGCCCCTTTCTTTAAGAAAAGAGCCCAAAAGTTCACGTGGGCGAGGAGGGACCCACCAGGGCCGGCCTCCTACTCCACCACTACCTTCCTTGAGCAACTTTTTCTCCTTCCTCCTGGAGCTCTTCTCCTAAAGAGAAGTTTGCCGTTCCCAGCCTGTCCCCTTGCTCCCTGCTGACGGACAAGGTGAAAGTTACCTTCCCCCATCTCTTCCAAGACAGTCCTCAAAGGCCACGGAAAGTTCCTTGACCAACCACGGGGGCCGGGCTGGGCGCCCACTCTCTCAGACACCACCAGGCCCCCCCTTCTTCAAAGACCACTCCTCCCGAACTTTTCTGCCAGCTCAGGAAGGGTGAGCTGGCCGGACAGGCCTGATCCCTGGACAACACATGATGAGCCCTTCAACTGGGGTTGCCACCCACAAACACAACCCCCCCCCCCCAGGAGACCCCAGAGGGCGGAGGAGCCAGGCTGGGAGCCCAACCCAGGGCAGGCTGCTTCCCCGGTGTCTTCCCACTGTGCCCAGCCCTGCCATGGCAGTTAATAATACCTTCCCGCTGAAAATAGCCTGGAGAGGAAGCCTCTCTCTGAGACAGTCGGCGCTCAGCCAGTCTCAGGCCAGCCATTCAGTCCTGAGCAGGAGGGGAGGAAGGTGTGGCCAGTGGTGACCTCCCAGTGGCCACTCCATACAGCAGTCTCTAGAGGTGTCAGCTGGGGGAAGTTGGGGGGGGGGTTCCCTCAGCGGCCCTATGACCTCAATCTGGGCACAGGAGACCTCCATCTGCGGCGGTGGCAGGGCCGGGGAAGGGTCCACGTGGTGAGTGTCATGACGTCAGGGGGCTGGCCCTGGCAGCAGACCCCTTGGAGAGCAGGCTGGGGAGCAGCCGAGGCAAACAGGTGTGTTCACTCCCCTTAGCATCAAGGTTGGGCTCTGAACTCAGAGGTCTGCCCCCGTCCCCCCATGAATAAGAAGATTGAGGCTGACCTGCTCCTTAGGTTAAGATTGCCCTGAGACAGTCCCCCCCCCCCTCCAGGAGACCTCGGGGTCCCCTAGGACAAGTATCTGCAGCCAGTGCGTGCCGGGCACCTGCCAAAGAACTCTCCCCTTGACCGATCATCCGGGCATCCACCTGTGTGCCAAAGGCCACCCAGGGTTACTGTCTAACAACCGTGTTGAGACGCTCATCAGCCTGACCACATACATGCAGCTGCTGGCGCAAACGGCGCATCCACCCGCCCAGCCAACTCCACAGCAAGCTCTGGTCTCTCCCCGCCAAAGGAAGCAGCAGCCTTGCGATCAATCACGAGCAACGCATATGGCCGTACAGTGGCAAAGCAAGGAAGCCCCCCCGCCGTCACCGCTGCCCTGGGAGCCACACTTGACCATGACCCTTAGGGATGTCTGTCTGTCTCCTGACTCCCTGGGCCACTGGTGCAGAACTTGCCACCTTGTGGCTCTGTGTCCAGAGGTGCCACAGCCAGGCTCTGCCGAGACAGGCGTGCGTGCGTGCGTGTGTGTGTGTGTGTGTAGGGAGTTTGAAAGCGTCCAGCTCGAAGCTGGCTTCCCCTGCCTTCACCCGCCAGCAGGCGGGGCCTCACTGCCCTGTGTGACAGAGAGGGTGCAGTCCATCTCGTCTGGCCGGCAGAGCCGCTCCCGAGTCTTTGAGTGCGTCACCCGGCGTCTAGGCCAGCCCGACAGCCTCACTCTTTCCAGGACAGAACGTGTTTTATCTGCAAGCCTCTCCTTTCTCGGGGCGAGTTCATGACCTGGGGCACCGCACGCACACACAAGAGGCGGGCGAGCCGCCTGAGCTGCTGCGCCCCGATGTCCCTCACCGGGCGTGGGTGTGCGCAGGCGAGCTGGCCCTCGCCCCGAGGGGAGTGACGATGGCATTTCGCGCCCTCCTTAGGCTGTCCTAAGGAAGCTCCCTTGTGGTCACGAGTGCTGGCGTGCCCCCTCTCCTACTGCCCACCCACCCGCTGCCAGCACAAACCCCTGGCTCTGGGAAACCAGGCTGCTGTTTTCCGACACTGCCACCGTCCACATCAGGCCGGTCCACCTGCTGCCAAGTGGCTGTCCACAAAGCAGGATGGGGCGGCCTGCCCCCTGCACTGCTTGATTTGAGACCCAACTGACTGTGGGCAGAGCCAGGGGCGGTGTCTTCCAAAGGCAGATGTTTCTGAGGTTGACACCGATGACGGGGGGTTTAGAGAGGCCCTTCCAGGAGCAGCCACGCACGCGTTCAGAACTCTATCTGAATCTGCCGGCTCTAGCAGAGAGCTGAGCTGGCACCTGTGGCTCACTGGCTCTTCCACAAAAGCCGGGTTCCCTCAAATCCATTAGGATTCTTCTGCCAGTGACCCCCTTCCTTGACATCAGGGTTGGGGGGGGGGCCTTCCTGTCCATGATGACCGCTGGCCTCCAATCCTCTGTCCAGGCGGATGGACAGGAAACAGCCACGGGACTCAAAACTCGCAAGGCTTCAAGGACCAGCATAGCAGATGAAGCCCCCTGCCGACCTAGAAACCCTGACCGAGGCTGCTAACTGAGGTGATATTGACCTGCCGGACCTCAGTGGGCATCTTCAGAGCAAACCCTGTCCACGGACACCAGGGACCCTTCCTGGGCCAGCCCATTGGCATCCCCAGAATCACCAGGGCCCCTGGGCTTCGTGCTTCTCTCAAGACAGCCGACCTCATCCTGAACTGCCCCTCCAAGGTCACACCCCCGCCAAGCCCATACCCTCACCGGGGCTGCCCTGCCATCCTCTGAGGGCCCCCCCACCCCATGGGCATCTGCGTGCTTGTGTGCCGGCGCCCAGGACTGTCTCTCTGCGCGCGCAGAGCCGGGGCCCATCCATCTGTCTCCAAGAGCTGGCTGTCAGAAAGCAAGCACAAATCTCCTGGAACCCAGTCACAGCCTTCTAAAAACGTCTTCCCATCCGGGGGCCCGTGCCGGTGTGGGGTGTGGCCAAGCGTGCTGCGGGGGGGGGGGGGGTGGTGAGGGGCTCTTGAGGCTGGACTCATTCCAGCTGCTACCTCAGCAGGGCTGCTCCCCTCCCTCTGGCCAGCCCCCTGCCTATCCCCCTCCCCTTCCCCTTTCTAAGGACCAGCCCTGCAGTCACCAGGGAAGGGAGGGGGTTTCTGGAGGGACATTCTTCAGCCTCAGCCTCTGCCCCCACCCGGGAGGCCTAGCATTTTCATTTGCCTTTTTTCCCTTCCCTTCTTCCTTTGCCAAAAGCATCAAGCCCTGGCCGTGCTGCAGCAGTGCACCCTCCCTCCCTGCACTGAGGCCCATTCATGAGGGCTGCTCTCAGTCAGGGCAGGACAGGAAGGAAACCAGCACACGGGCCTGTGAAAGAGATACTCAGAACGGTTATTTTGGGGGAGGGGAGGGGGGCTTTCCCTGCACTCCACCTTGAGAGGCCCCTACCCACCCCGCTGCTTCTTGCCCCCCTAGAGACTAGGCCCAGCTCCCACCCTTTAGTGCTTGGCTAACACAAACCCCCTCCTCCGGCCAGCCCTGCCCTCCTTCAGGGACTGCAGCCCTCTCTGGGGCCCTGGCCTCATCCTCCTCTGTGAGGCAGACACACCCAGCCTGCTCCACCCCCTCTCCAGGATCAGCTTCTAGAAAGGAGGTGGTCTGGGCTCTCTCCAGGCGGGCCTTCAGGGGGGCATTCTTGCTCCAAAGGCCAAGCCCCTCGTTTTCCGGGTGCCCACCCCGCCTGTCCCCAAACCTAGGGACATCGACCCACGTATCAGGTTCCTCTAACTCGCCCTTCCCCCACTGTGGCGAAGCATGAATACATGGCTCCGACCAAAGAGAAAAGAAGAGCCCAAACTTTGAAGCCCTGGGAATTAGTAAATCAAGAGCTAAAATTCAAAACAAATGCTCTTTCATGTGGACGCTCCGGGCTCCCGGCACCCCCCCCCCCGCTTTTTTGTGCAGTTTTAAGTCCTTTCAGACACACCGCCACCCCCCTTCCTAGCAGCCCCTCATTAATCTAGGAGGCTGCTGTTACCTGGCTTTGGTGGGGGTGGAGGGGAAGAGTTCTTAATGACCTCACTCCCCATTTTCATGCTACAGGCAATTTGGGAAAGGGAAAGCCCCCCCATCCCCTAAAGGACTGAGTGGGTCCCGACATCTGTCTGTCTGTCTCAATAGGCCCACTGAGGAAGGGCTGGTTCAGACAGTTCATCATCTCCCCTGGCAGCTGGAGAAGACAGACAAGATGGTATCCTAAGACAGTCCTTGGGAAAAGCGCCCTTTTTAAGAAGCAACCTACTTCCTTATTTCATGTGGTGGGGAGGGGGGCTGGGGTCCCTCCCAGCACCTGAAGATTGGAAAACTACACCCGTCCAGCCATCTCCAAGCACAGACCCTTTCCCCTCTCCTCTGCCCTCTGGTCTTTCGGGACCTCTTAGCCGTAAAGCTCGCAGACAAGATTTTAAGAAGCTCCCCATGGGCCTGCAAGCTTCACCACAGATGCCCCCAGCCTGCGTGTTGCCCCCACTTTGTTTCCCTGCTTGAGTATTAGAAGAACGGTGGTCCTCAACCCTCCTAATGCCGCCACCCTTTAATACCTTCATGTGGTAGGGAACCCCCCACCGTAAAATGACTTTCCTAGCTATTTTCACCACTGTCATGTTGGAACTGGTATGAATTGGACGACCCCCTGTGAAAGGGTTGGGTTGTGTAGTCACCCCCCACCCCGCCTCCCAAGGGTTGGCAACTGCAGCATTAGACGCTTTGGGCAAACAGCACCCTCTCCCAGGTGTCAGCCAGAATCTATACTGAACTGAAATCAGAACCAGCGAGCATCTCCTCCTGCAGGACACTCTCCATCTGCCTCATCCATCTCCGCCGGGCGGGGCGAGGGCTTGACCAGAGTCTCAAAGAGGCCACCTCCCAACCCGTCTCAGCTCCCGCACCTGGACCCACCAATATCACACCATAAAAAAAACACAGGTGCCTGAAAACGCTACAGAAGCCCCCCCTTAACTATAAGCTCCCTTCCCTCTTACAGAAACGCATTCCTAGAAAACACAGTGCAGAGGATGAGGCGGTCAACACGTGTACAAATGTGCTTGACGTAACGGGTGGATGTCTGGGGTGTCTACGAGCGGTCTGAGCACCCAGGACAATGACGAAAACAAGACACAACCCAGGGCTGGCATCCTGGAGCTCATGTGGAAGTGGAGTGTCTTTGGAAAAACATGAAATGCCTCCCATTCCCGCTGGCTGGAGGTTCTCTGAGAAACTCATGGTGCTGAGGGGCAGGCATCCAGGCGGGCACCTGCCCCTCACCCAACGTCACAACCCTCAGGGCAGGGCTGGCTTTCCAGGTCCAAAGCCCTGCTTAGCCACCCCAGAGCCTCACATATGGGTAACCTCCTACCTACCTTCACCAATTGCATCGGTACTGCCCACCACCCTGCCACCCTGACCCTGGGCACACAGAGAAGCTGAAAGGCCACATTTTGTGAATCTCTCCCCACCCCCATATCTGGGACCTGTCTTGGACAGGTTCTCCCAAGGCCGGCAGCCAGCCCCTTTGCGGCACTCCCTGCACCTATGCCAGGTACTTCTCAAAAACCACCACCAGCCTCCCCAGGGCCCACGACTGGCCCATCTGTGGACCCGATCCCCCAGTCCTCCCTGGACGTACCACAGGATGAGACAAGCCAAAGAACACCCACCGCCTCAAGTCACCAAGGGTCTGTCCAACCCAACATACAGCAAGGGAGCCCCTACAGAGTTGGGGGAGGGGAGGAGTCCCACGCCCCAGCCACGCACCCCACCCCTCCCACACACCGGAAGAGAGCAGAAGTCAGAGGTCAGAGCCCCGAACAAAGAACAAAGAGGTCGCGTCTCTCTTACCTGACAGCCCCCCAGGGGCCAGATAATTCATTCCCCCTGGTTCAGCGGAGGAAGGCACAGCAACTGGACAGTCCGCTGCAGGGTGGAGAGGGAGAGGCAGGTCAACACGTGTGGAAGCAAATCAACAGTCCTGGGTCCTGAAGCAGATCCTAGGCAGCGGGCGAGGAGACCCACACATTCCACCGGGCTGACTCGCCGCCCCCAGGCAGATTACTAATGGTGTGCTCAGGCCTGGCTGCCCATCACAAGACAGACCACAGCACCTTGTCACCCGTCTGGGCTCCGGCGGCCAGTTAATCATTAGGCGAGCCCGTCTCGATCCCAGACGGGCTGGAATGCTGCTCTCATTACAAGCCCCCTCACCCACCCACCCTGAAGAAAACAGGTAGTTCCCAAGGTCAAAGCGAGTTTGGGCTCTTCTTTCTGGCTGCACCGACCTCAGTTCCTGCCCCCCCCACCGCACATACACATCCTTTAGCAGGAAAAATACAGGGCAAGGTTTGCTTAAGACTCAAGAGACTCTGGTGGCTATGGGGATTGCTTGATCCTTTCTGCGGGCAGGGGAGCATTGTTACATCAAGCACAATGTTACCCCGGTGGACATAAGGAACACCCCACTCATCACGGAAAGGTCTGTAGCTTGAAGGTGCCAGCCGCTCCGGGGGAGAGGCAGCCTGGCCATCTGCCCCAGGAGTTACCAGGACAATAGCGAAGGGAACCTTAGAGGCCAGTTCTCTCCTGCCTCTCGAGGACGCCAGCTCCACAAGCATGCGACAAGTGCCACAGGCACTGATGTAAAGGGCTCCTTCCCGGATGGTGTGCCCAGCGCCACTACTGATGAGAGGCCTGCAGAAGGAACCCAGCCCGCCGTGCCACAGAAGAAAGGTCTGGCTAGCCTGCATCCACAAAAAGGATGGCCAAGGAAATCCTCCAGAGTGGCCTGATTGGCCCTACTCTGAGAGTCAGGGTGTCAACTGATGGCAAGAAGTTCAGTTGTCTGTCTGTCTATCTCTGTCGCTCTCTCTCTCCACACACACATAGCCCTGAGCTTCAGAGTTCATGGGGGGGGAAGCTCATCTCTCTTCATTCCAGTTTCCTACCAACTTTCATACACCCCCTCGTGTACGTCCCACACCAGATCAAGGCAAAGCACGTTCTCAGCAGGGTTCCAGGTGAGAAGCAAAGCAGTCAGCCAGCATCCTCTAAGGATGAGCCTCAACCCCCCACCCTGTCCGATCCTTTCTGCCCTGGCTCCACTACGAGCTTCTTTCTCCTCTCGAGGCGCGTGTGTTGGGGAGGGGGAGCGGGGAGAGAAATCCTCGTCATGCTCAGGGGCTCAACCTCGGTCGGGAATGTGTGAATGCCCAGCTTTTCCACTCCAGCTAAGAAGCCAGACTGTACACCTCACCCTCCCCACAACGCACACAAATAAATGACCTCCCGGACCAACCATGCCGCCACAGTCCCGGGAGACAGAACACACCAGCCCGCCCCCAACTCATCACGCCCTGTTGCCAGAGGCAAACGTGCACGGAGCCTGGTTCAGGAAAGGTGTGCCCCAGCTCCGCAGCAAACTCACCAAGTTGGATGTAACTTCAAGTCAGCCCTCAGGGGATACCTCCAAACCCAGGCCGCAAATGGGAAGTCCTGGCAATGCTATTAACAGGTTCTAGTTGGGACAACCAGGCCACACCAAAGACCAGCCCTGAGGGAGGTTAAGCCCCTGGGTGCCTGCCCCCCCCCTCCTCCCACCCACTATGGTGGACCCAGTTTCCAGATAAAGAGGCTCGGGGGAGATCATCTAAGCCAGTCTGCAGAAAGCCTGAGACCACTCAAGGACCACTGCTCTCTCTCCATAACCAGCGCTTCTCCCTGTCCGGACCCCAGGCAGGAAGAGCTCTGCAAGACTGTTTCTGAACAGTCTCACTGCAGAGGGGCGGGGGGAGGTGGGGGTGTGGCGACGGTAGGCAGGGGGAAGAGAGGGGAGACTGTGTAATCTCATGTTATCAGGGTGAAGTATAATTCCTAACAGGAATATACAGCTTTACAGGATACACTTAATCAAATGGAAAACAATAGGGGGAGGCAGGAAGTGGAGTTCCTTGTTAGGGGGTGCGCACCCTGCACTTTCTAAACGGCTTTGAAGGCCCTCGCGGGAGCCACACAGGCTTTCTCAGGCCTGTGTCCTCCACCCATCACCCCCAAACGGAAGACACCCCCATATTAAACACGATGACTTATCCAGAGCCACGCCCCTTGGGGCCTGGGTGCTGGCGGGTGGAATCCCAGGGCCAAGGTGTGTTTCAAAGGACAGGTCTGGCATCCTGGGCCGAGCAGGGGCCCACATCCAGGGTGTCAGCCGCCACACATCAAAGGGCAGCCAGCTCTGCCCCAGCGACCACAAGTGTGTTTATGAAATGGTGCTCTGCCCTGCTCCGCAGAGCCTTTGATCTCGCCAGGGATTTGCAAACGTTAATTAGGCTGCCCTACCACCCTGTGAAGTAGCAAAGTATACCTGTGCGTCATGCGTCCAGGTAAACTGAGGCCTCCCTGACTAGTCCATGGGGCCACCCAATAGGTTGGGCAAACCCCCCCCTCCCCCAGGAGCTCCCCTTATCCCATAGCTCTTCCTCCCCAGCCTGGCCATAAGTGTCCCCACCCTTCCTCCTGGGCCAGGCCAAGGCACCGGCATTGGCCTCTAGCTCCAGGTGGGCTGGTGGGGGTCAGAGAGGCCACACCCCCCAGACTCCCCACAGGTAGGAGGAGTCTTTGGCTAGGTCTCAATAGGTCCTATGGGGAGGGGGGAGGGATTTGGAAGAGGACTCCTTTCCACCGAGCAGCCTCACCCAAACCTAGCCCACTCACACAGTGGCTATTTCAACTCACGCCTCCCCCCCACCCACCGTGGGTTCAGCAGACGCTTACTCCCTGGGGTCTTCTCTGCTGTCATCTTAACAGAAGCGACAGCACCCCAACCCAGGGACCAGCACAGCTCCAACAAAGTCCTCCAAAATGGACTAATTGCGAAGAATGAGCCTAAGGTGAACTCTGACCTGTTTGAGAGAGAGCACGCACGAGCCAAGCTTATTCCCTTCGAGTGAGTTCTAAGCTTCCCAAGTACGAGTCTGCAGCCAAAGAGTCACATCCCATCAGCCCAGACCAGCCTGCCGCGGGTCCCAGCTCTGCCACAAGGACATCATCCACCCCAGAAGCCCATGAACCCTGGGACACAGCAGTGTTCCGCCGCTTCCCCGGACGTGTAGGCCCATCGTCCTGGCTGTGGAACAATTGGACGAACCAATGAACAAATGCGTCATCTGGTCTAACACATCCCGTCTGACCTGGACTGAAACCCAGACCTGGCAAAATCACGGGGGTTATAGGATCAGGGGAAGAGCCAGGCTTCACAAGGGGCAGCATCCAGCAGGGTGCCCCGGCACCCAGGAGCAGAGCTCACCCAACAATACCCCTGGGGCGCTCTTCTAAGCTTTCAGACCACCAGATCTAGACAGAGCGCAGACCTACCCAGAAACCCCCCAGCTCTCCCACTGCACAAGCTGTAATTTCCTGTTGGATAGCATGTTCTTATTCCTTATAGCCTAAGCCGGGAGGAGTCAGTCACAAGCACTTTGCCCCTCAATCCAGGTGGGAATCCCTTCCCAGAGAACCCAGCACCCAATTGTGCAAACACACACACCAAAGGCTGCAGGGTACCAGGCCCAAGTCCCCTTCACAATCTCCCCCCCCACCCCCCGCCCTTTCCTCCCGGGGCTCACCAAGGGATTGCCCTTAGCTGAACAATTCGTTAAGAGTTTGCGTAAGGATGTCCGCTGGTAAGCCCTAACTTCTCGACTTAGACAAGCCTGATTCTCAACTAGTAAAGCCACGGTTAAAACGCCAACCTACCTTCAGCTCAGCCCCAAATGCTCCCATATACAGGGTGGGGGCGAAGACCTGGGGAGCAGCCCGACCCGGCCCTGGACTGTGGCCCCTTCACCCCATTCCTCTGGAGCCTAGGGCTCCGCCAGCCCCCAATCTGGCAGCTCTCCAATGCACCAGGGCAATCTCTTTCATGGGGGTTTCTGTCTCTTTCCTTTCCTTTTTTCTGTTTTGTTTTGTTTAAACAAAACGTTTTGGGTGAGTAACCAGCTGTTTGCGTTTCCCATTGGCAGGTTAATCACTTCCTATTGGCCGGGCCTGGAGAACTCCCCACCCCCACCCACCCCCCAAATGGCACATTCCTGTCTTTGTGGCTTCTCTGTTTACACACATTTTGCTACCTAATGTCAACACTTGCTAATGAATAAATCTATCACTCCACTCTCCGAAAATGAGGTTCTGGCCTGGCAGAATGACTTCCTAAATCCTGCTAATAGCTTTAAACCCCACATCTCTCTTTGCTAGAAACCCCAGAGACGGCCTTCTTGTCTGCGACTGGAGGCTGTGGCTGGGGACACAACCTCTCCCCGTGGTCGCTCTTTTCCCAACCTAAGGAAACCCTTGCCATTTAAAAAATGATGGACGCAAAACCCAGCACAGGGCCAAGAAGAGGTGGCCTCCTGGAGCATGAAGCCCATGAAAAAACTCTGGGCTCCATTGGAGGCAAGACACCCAGTCAGGTTACAGGCAGTCTTTGGAAAAACAAGAGCTTGATGATTTCTGCTATCGCTTGTTAACCAGACCGAGGGTTGGTTTATCACCTCATTAATGACCGTTTATCTGGTGTTTTGTAAACTGGAGCAAACTATCACGTGTTTTGCAGGCCACTTATTAGACACGGGCCGCCGGGGCAAGCAACAATACCTTCCCCAACGTGAGGGAGCGGGCCCTGGGAGAGCTGGTGGTGGAGAATGGGTTACACCGTTCATTAAAGTATTTAATTTATGACAACGCCCCGGCATGACTTTTAATTAGTGGGGGGAAAGGCTCAACCAGCCAAAACTCAAGAGGGCAGAGAAGCTGGGGGGAGGGGGGCCTGGGGGGAGGTGCTAAATGGTGCCAACAACCCTTCACTTCTCTTTCTCCCAGAAACATTGTAAAACAAAACAAAACCCAGCCAGCTTTGCAGTTCCCTGGGCTCCAGAGGCCAAAATTACAGTCCTACTTTTAGCCAAGGTTGGGGAAGGGTTTTTAGAAACTGGGGCTCCCCATCCGCTGATGACACCCCCACCACTGTTAATGGAGGGGGAAGCAGCCAACCCAAAAGGTGAACACGAGCGAGGGCACTTCTGCTCCAGCCCCCCACGTCCCCAGCCATCGGGCAGGCAGTTTCCCTAGAAACTGTTATGCTTCCAACCAAGAATGCTGAGAAACCTACAACACTATCTTGGAGGGGAGTGAGGTAGGAAGGAGGCAATCTCCCATCCTACTACAATACTCCCAAAAGCCTTCCCACCCATTCACACAACCCTGCTTCTGTGCCCCGCAACATTCAAGAGTTCAAAGTCCCACCCACCTCTCCTCTTCAACCCCCAAGATACCTGCTTGTGGACCAAAGGTCCCCTGTGCTAAGACTGAACCCATCTGGGTCAGCGGTGCAAACACACAAGGAAGGGTACATGTCCTATGAACTACTGCCTAGGTAACAACTTTGAGGTTTTGTTTTTTTTTTAAAAAAGCAGTAACCGCCCCAAACAACAACAGAACACTCGAGAAAAAGTCACCCGACTTCTAAAGGGGGTTAGGGAACCGGCTTGTTAGAGCACCCTCCTGCCCCCACCCAGCTGCCCAGAAAGGTGAAACTTCAGAGAAGGAGGATACTTTTAAGCGCATCGACTCACCAGTTGGTTTGAGAAAATCCATCGGGTATCTGGAGTAAGGAGGAGGGGGAGACTCTGGAATTTAAAAAGTAAGAGAAAATAAAGGCCGGGCCACGAGAGAGGGAGATAGAAACTTATGATAACAGAGGCATTCTTTGAGCCCAACTGTTTGTCTAAGCTGTGGGGGTTGGAGGCAGGGCCGCGAGGCGGTGATTGCCTTGATATTTAGCTGTCAGATAAACAAAAGAGGCCGCCTGGCGCCAGCCGCCGCGCTCCGCTCCTCCACGTCTGCGGCGGCCGCCGCCGCCGCCACTGCCGCCACCGCCGCCACCGCGCGCGGCCGGCCGGGCTTGGAAACCACCGGCTGGGCCGCGGCTGGACCGCGGGGCCACGAGGCCCCCCCTTCCCGCGCCCCCACTCGGGACCCATGGGCCCCGTCGATAGAAGTAGCAGACTCAGCCCACCCGGAAGGCAACCCCCCCCCCAAAAAAAAAGGTCTCCCGATGAACTTGGGGTGGGGGGGCGGGAACCTGCAGACGCTGGGCTCCACTGGTCGGGGTGCACCGCCCCCCGTCGGGGTGCAAAGGGCCGAAGGCCCGTTGGAGTCCCGGAGGAAGGGAAGAGGGCCGCGGGGGCCAACCAGCCTACAGCCATTCGGTGCTTACTTTGGGGGCAGGAAGGGAAAAGTGGGGAGAAGCAACTCCGCCTGACTGCTAGTTCGCCCTCAGCCCCAGGCGGGCCGAGGGGGGGGCGGAGGCATCAGGTTCGCCTCCCATCCTAACCCCCTTGGCCCTCACAGCCCCACGCCGGGCTCCCCAGGCGGACTGGGGGCCGCTCGGGCCACCCTGCCTGGCTGCGGCGAGATACTGTAGCCCTCGCCGCTCCCAGCCTTCCTTGGCGGGCTTGGCCCAAGGCCAACTCGGCCACTCACCTCCATGCCTTTCCGGGTACGCGAGAGGCGGGACACCCCGCCCACCCCGCAGCCCCTCGCAGATGCTTAAAGGAGGATGCCTCAGCCCCCCCCCGCCCCCCCCCGACTGTCTGCACCGTGGGTGCACACGCCGGGCCACCCGCAGGGCCCCCCCTCGGGGCATCGAGGTCTAGCCTGGAAGGGAAGCCCCAGGGGAATGTCCCTGTCCCTTGTCTGCCGCCTCCCGAAATCTCAAGAGGGGGTGCACCCCGGGAAAGGGGGTGTGCACACCGACAGCGCGCGAGCCGGGAGGTCGTGTCACCGGGGTGGGGGGGTCGCGCAACTTGCTCACCTAGTTCGCAGAGTCGGCTAAGGTGATGGGGATTGCAGCACACCAGCTCGGGGTTGATCTTCCCGTACGATTCACAGCAACACAGCCTCTTGACTTCCGAGGAATGCCTGAGATCCGGCCACCTGAACACTTTGCACAGCAGGAGCGGGAGCGAGTAGGCCGAGGACGGCTGCGCGCCGGCCGGCGCCCCCGGGCCCAGCCGGCAGTCCAGGCGGCAGGGCAGCAGGAGGCACGCGGTGCGGGTCCCGCCGCGGGACTCCACGGCCTGGAGCAGCAGCTCCAACTGCCGCTCCTTCAGTTTCTTGAGCACCGAGTGCGTGAGCGCCTTCAGATCGGCCTCGGCGCCCCCGGTCGCGCCGGCCCCGGCGGCTGGGGGGTGGGGAGGGTGGTGACCTTTGGCACCTCTGACCGCCTTGCCCATGCAGCAACCAGCACTGCTCGCGCCGCCGCCGCCGCCGCCGGCCCCATGCGCTCGGCCGGCCGTCGCCCCTTCCCCCCGCGGCTCGCCGCCGCCGCCGCCGCCTCCCCCCGCGCCCTCCTCCTCGTCCTCGCCGCCGGGCGCACGGCTCCTCCAGAGACGCCGGACGAGCGCAGATCGTTTGGTCCTGAACATGCGGGGCGAGGAGGCGAGGAGGAAAGTCGTTTGCCGGCTAAGGAGCGAACATGACCTGCGCACACCATGAAGAAGTCGGACGCCGAGGTGGGGCAGCAGGCGCAAGCGGCAGCAGCAGCAGCAGCAGGGGCCCGGGCAGGAGCGGAGGCGGCCCGAGGGGCGCTCCGTGGCATGCGCCAGTCTCCCGGAGGCCGGGGCGCGCACGGGGGCCCGGAGGCGCCTGCCGGGGCTCGGGGGCCTGCGCTCCGGCTGCCCCGCCCCGCGCGGCCCGCGCCCTGCGCGGCGCTCGGGCCCCGGCGCGCCCCGGAGGAACGCGGCCGCCGCTGGCCCGGGGGCGAGCGGGTCTGCCCCTGTCGACGCCTTCCCCCCCAAGAGGGCCCCCTGCAGCGGCTCCCGAGGGTCGGTGTCGCCAGCCTCAGCGTCCTACATGGAAGATCCGCGGGGGGACGAAGCGAAAGGCGGTCGGCTGGCCTGCCGGAGGGAGGAGAAAAGGCTCTTTCCCCCTTGCTAAGCAACTTAATTTGGGGGTGGGGAGAAGCAGGCAATTAAAAAAAAAAAAAAAAAAAGAGCAGGCACGGGAATTTCTTTTTTTCCCCCTCTATATCCTTAGTAACCGGATCTCCTCGAATTCCGTGCACACGAAGGCTCGAAGGAGGGGGCCGAGTGGACTTCACCCCGGCATGAGATGTCCGGCGAAATTAGGAGGCGCTCTCAAAAAAGCGAGGAAACCCAAATGAGAAACAACCGCCTTGCACCCCGGAGGTCTAGGGACGTCCGGCTGGAGCTGAGGTTGAGGGGGGGTAAAAATGTTTACAAAGTAGAACAAGATGTTGCAAGGGGTGGAAAATCGTATCCACCAGTTACATCCCCCTGCTCTCCGGGTCGAGTCTCGCGGGTCTTCCTCTCCCTTGTCTTCTGCACCCTCCCCCCCCCCAAAAATCGTCCGATTTTTTTTTTTCCTTTTAATCCACAGAAAGCGTGAGCTCGGCGGTGCCAATCCTTCGCATCTGGGTATTCGAAGGGGATCTGGTCCTGCCTCCGGCGCTCCTGGGGGCCCACGGCGGGACTTCCTCGGGCTGGCGGGGGCGCTGGGCAGAAGATGCTGCTGCTGCGGCGGCGGCGGCGGCGGCTGCGCCCGGCGGGGCTGACAGCGCGGGGGAGGGCGTCGCGGCGGCGGGCCCCCGGCGTGTCGGCGCGCTCTCGCCCTCCTGGGGCGCAAGCCGCTAGCTAGTACGGGGGCCCCGGGCGCCCCCTCCCCTGGCTGTGGCTATCTGCCGAAGCTCCCCGCATAGGCGGCTCGCCCCGACTCGCCGGCGACAGGAGGCCCGGGTGTCCTCGCGCCGCCTCCTCGGAGACTCTGCTCGTCGCTCCCCGGAGCCTCCTTGTCCCCGTCCGCCCTCTCCTGGCGCTCGGGTCTTGCTGCCGCCGCCCGGGACTCGCCGCGCCACGCTCCTGGACTCCGCGGCTGGGCGCTCGGCGGCTCGGCGCCGACGGGCTAGCAGCTCCGTCTCGGGCAGCTTTCTCGCGGCGCGGCGAGCAGACCGAGCGCGGCGCCCGGCTGGCTCGGCTGGCGCGGCTCGGGGACAGGTTCCTCCGTGCGCCGAGCTAGCGAGCGAGTGTGCCCGGGGCTCGCCGCCTCCTGTAAGGCCTCCCGCCCCCGCCCCCTTCCTCCCCCTCCTCCCCGCCCCCAGCGCCGCCGCCGCCGCC
>PVJH01037802.1:0-17640 GCA_004026705.1 Nesogale talazaci | reverse complement strand
GCATTTGTACTCTGGCCTATAATGCTGGATCCACTGTAGGTCTCTGCTTTTGCAGCCACCCACCACCCCCCACACACACCCCCTCGTCATTCCAGCATCCCAGTGTCCCCACTCTGGGACACCCATGACCTGTTCCATGTCCATATCACGCTGCACAGCAGGGGGCTTACCGAGAGGATCATGGAGCTGCCCCTGGAGAAGAAGCCCGCCTTACAGACCTTTGTCACCTAACGTTTGGGATGCGTGAGGCACGAAGGCACAAGTGCCCCCTCCCACACCCATCCATGGGGCCCCCAGACACCCCATCAGCAATCGAGTTCGAGCTGCAAAGGCAGGCACAATTCATGAGCCCACAGGAGGTGGGGAAGGCGGGGAAAAAGAGAAGCCGATACCAAGGGCTCAAAGAGAAAGTAAAGGTTTCGAACACGATGACGGCAACAACTGTACAAATATGCTTGATACAGTGGGTGTATGGGATTGTTCTAAGAGCTGTGTGAGAGCCCCCGAGAACAATGATCTTTTAAATTTTGTTTTTAAATTCACAGAGTTGGGCGGGGCTGCTGGCTCCAGCCTGAGGGTTTCACACCTTGGGTGCTTGACCAGGGTCGGGGAGCCAGCAGGGCAGTGTGTGGCCAGGGAATTGAGCCGCAGCACCCTGGCAGCAAAGATCAGCACCCACCGCTGGGCTGCTGGAACCTTATTTGACTCTCTTCTCTGATGGGCACAGCAGGGTTACATGGCAAGGGCTGACTTTACTTTCCCTAGGCCACCACAGGTAGAGAGGAAGGAGTGAGTCTCCTCCTACCCTGCCCTGCTCATCTCTGGGCTGGAACCAGCAAGGCTAAGTGACCCCTGGGGTGTCCAGAGGCCTGCTCTCTTCATGAGGAGGGGAGGGAAAAGAGTCTTGCTTCAGCCCCCCTCTCCCGCTCAGGAAAGCTGCAGTGTGACAAAGGTGCTGCAGGGGAGACCCAAGGACCCAGTGCTTGACATGGGCACCCTGCATCTGCTCCCAGGCTCCTTGAAAAGGGCCAGCATGGGGACTCCGAGCCCCTCATTGCAGCCCTCTAGCAGCACCAGAGTCTCGCCACCAGTCCTGGGGGGCGATGCTGTCGCTGCTAACTGCCCCAAGACTCAGTCCCTCTAAAACTGCCATTCTCCCCCTTCGCCGACCCGTCACCGCCCCAGGCCCTGTGCCCTGCCCAAGCCCGCTGAGCATTGAGGCTGTAGGAATCCATGGGACTTTCATTGGCTAGTTTTCTCAAGTCAGCCACGCACCAGGCCTTTCTTCCTAATCTGCCGTGGGCTGGCAGCTGCACTAGACCCTGTTTGGCCTCCTAGGAATACACCAGCTTCGACCTGAACATGAAGTGCACTGACTGGGAATCTAACCCGGGTCTCTCACCCGGGAGGCAAAAACTCAACCACTGAGCCTTCAGGCTCACTTAGAGGAGGGGAGCCAGTGAGAAGACTAAAGATGGCGGGGTGGCCCCAGATCCCTTGCTCGGCCCTCACAACCAGTGTGGTAGTTACATAATCTGGGGTCAGTTTGAAAGGATGGCGAGCGAAGGGGTGGAGTCTGGCCTGTCCATCAAGATATCACCAATGAGGTCTTTTTGTGGGCGTGGCCTTCTCCTGAAGATTCTGGAACTCCTGAATTTCCTCCTTGGAGGTGGGAGATACTTCTCTCTCTCTGCTCACTCCCTGAGAGGCACCCTACTGACAGTACACATGGTGCCGCTGGAGAAGCCACATGGACCTACCCTGATGCCACCAGACCTCTGAAGCTGGAGAAGCCACGTGGAGACCCCTGCCAGTGCTGAGATGCTTACAGAACCAGTGGATCCACAAGACTTCCCACCCACTGCTCTGTGATCTTTCTGCCTTCGGCATCATGGCATGTGTATCATGAATCTGAAGAGGGCTTTATAGATTGGTATCAGACATGTGGGCTAGTATTGAACTTACCGATTTGATCTGGAGTGGGCTGGGACATTTCCTCAATATTCAATTGCTCTCGTATGTAGACCTCTTTCTTATATACAAGGGTGTCTATGCATTTGTTTCTCAGGTCTACCCACACGGACACAACCACCCAGAAGCCCCTAGGATGGGCTTCCTTCCCGCCCCTACACCCTTCTCACCCTGCCTGCACAGAGCAGGGTTATAAAATGCGTCGGAGGCTACCAGGCAAAGAGAGAGGGAGAATCTCAAAGGGAATTGTGATCCTTAAGAGAAAAAAATAAATAACGCCGAGCCAACAAATAAACCCACTGCCTCAAACTCAATGCCAAAGCCCTGGGCACCAAAAATCAAACCTGCCTGGCTCTGAGCCAGTCCCGAGGCCCGGTCGTCTGGGATTTCTGAGGCCGCACATCTGTACCCTGCAGACCAGCTGATACGCCTGGATGGTGATGTTGGTGGAGAACGCTAAAGGTACCATCGAGGCCAACACGGCAGACAAGTCTAGCTCGGGAGAAGTACGGCTAGAAGGGAAGGCTCCCGAGAAGCTAGGCTGGTGAGAGCCTGTCCCCCATGCTTCGGACACGTTATCGGGAGGGAGGGCTGGGGAAGGACATCATGCTTGAGGGCCACCAAGGAAACAGGCCTCAAAGCCACACCCACAGGATCGAACGTGACAGGGAAGAGGGCGCAGAAGCGGGCAGGATTTCATTTCAACAACGCACTGCTCTGGGCAAAGCTGCCGCTGCTCCATGAGACCTCTCTACGGGGTTAGAAAAGCATCGAGGATGAATCGAGCCAGAGTGTTTTCCATCGCCTCACGGGCCCTGGGAAGTTGCGCATTGAACAGGGAAGGCGGGAGAAGACCTGGCACATTTGAATCGTGGCACCGGGAGGGGTACGGAAAGTACCGGGGACGAGCAAAGGGACCCGCGGGTCTGTGGTGGAAGAAGGGCAGCCAGCATGGTGCTGACCAGCCAGGACGGTGAGACGTGGTGTGGACGTGCCGTCAGGAGAGCGCGGTCCCTGGAGCAGGACATCGCGATGCTTGGTGCAGGGAAGGGGCAGCGACAAAGAGGAAGGCCCTCAGGGACATGGACGGGCCCCGCGGCTTCAGCCATGGGCTCAGACCCAGGAGCAAAGGTGAGCACGGCACTGGATCGTTCTGTCCCACACAGGGTCGGCCACGACCCAACGGCACCTATCACAAGAACTAGGCCTCGGCCGCTCTCTGCCTGCGGCTGGGTGGCCAAGGACTGACACTCACTAAATGCTTTCCTGTGGGATTTGCCCTCAACATGTTGCCCTCTCCTCCCGGGTACTGAGGCAGCACAGAAGACATCGGATGAGACAGGTTTCTAGTGAGTTTGCTCAATGTTTAACTGCGGTGCCCGAAGCGGGGTGGGGCAGGAGAAAGCTTTGCTTCCCCAAGGTCCTTGGGAACACCCTGTCTGGCCGTGCCCGGCCTGCTGGCGGGGGCGGTCTGAAATGACTCCCTGCCAGTCCCAGCATCTGAGGTCACAGTGTGTGATCCGAGGGGGACTCTCGTCTTGGTGAGAATCAAAGCCCAGCCCACGTTTTCTGAGCTGTACAGACTGTGGCTGTCATCTCGGTTTGGCACAAGCTGGGGAGCTCCGAGGAAGAACCTAAGTGAACCCCGTGGTGATTGTCCAAGGTCACCTGCCCAACCAACCAGGGCAGAGTCTTGAGAGCAGGGCTGCTGCCTGCCAGGCAGTCATGAAGGTCAGCCAGTCGTGGGAGGCAACACAATTGCCAGGTCCCAAGGGTGGCGGGAAGACCCGGGGCAGCACCCTCCTGGGCTCCCCCATCCAAGACCTCACACACATGCCCACGGCTCCCTGCGCCACGGCCTGAACCCCGAGGACTTGCTCAGACGGGTTCTACCCAACAGCTGTGCGGGGCTTGGGAGGGAGCCCACCTTTTCAGAATGCCAGCTCCCCCTGCCTCGGTTCAGCGCTGTTCCCATTAGAACACTGGTCCTTGGTTCTGGCTACACAGCCGGGGGTTCTGGTGGGATCAGCCTGAGTGCATCCAGAGCCCGCGGAAATATGAAAGGGTGCCCTTTATGAAATGCCGCTCTGTTTCCCCTCTGAGGAGAGAGGACGCCTTGGCTCCTGCGAGGCATCTGTGAGGCGGAGAGGATGCGGTGTCCAGGCACTGTGCTTGCCCTTCGTGGTCTGCAAGGGTAAGGATCATTTTTTGTCTTCTCTCCTTGTTTACAGAATGTCAACCCTGAGAAACCATTTTTATTTTTTTAAAAAAGAAAAAGACATCAGATGGTAGTTTTTCTTGCTGCAAGAGTCTTCCTTTCCACAGCTCTCCATTCAGGACACCACACGCATTCCAGAACCTCCAGAGCTGAGACCTGCCCAGGAGAGAGCTGAGCTGCCCGCTGGCTGCTCTCACCCCGCCCCTGCTGCTGTTACTGCGGCTGTGTTCGCCAACGTGTGTGCAAGGCCAGCTGGCCAAGCAGCCGGGGCAGTAGCCTGGTGCTGCTGCCTGGGACAGCGTCACTCGCTGCACGCCGGGGTGCAGGTCAGGCTGAGGTAGAGTGCAGTGTCTTCGTGGGCTGGTTGCCAAAGCAGAGCAACGGGCCTTTCTTCTCCATCTGTTTGGAAACTCCAACAGCATTCCTTGGAATCAGGTCTCCCACTCCAAGGGTGAAAATTCCACCAGAGAACGAACTCTGCCTCCCCAAGGACCCCAGAACACCCTCTTTATCAGACAGCAGCAAACAGCTGCCGTCAAGGGCCGACGCGTCAACATGGCTTTGGGGCTTCAGCAGCCAGGTCCCCCTGCAGCTCCCTCAGCTCTGCCACCAGACTACAGGGCAGCACGGACGTGGGCCCATAAGACTTTATTTGTGAAAACAACCAGGGGGCCAGATTGAGCTGTGGTGTGGCCCAGCCTCCCCTACCCAGCCTTCCTTCCTTGAAGGGCCTAGGGCCTGGATGGAGCGTTCGTCCAAGGACAAGACCAGGTGCCTTGCAGGCTTCTCTCCCCAGTCCCTTCCTGCTCCCTGGGGAGAGAGCCAAGTAAGGGGGATTCTTGGAGCACGTGCACCGCAGCGTTTTGATGGAGGAGGAGCGCTGGTCCTCTTCAAGCTGCTGAGCACTGCCACGCATGCCCACGAGCTTCCTCAGTCTCAGAGAAGAGGGACCCTGCCAGGAAGAGTGTTGGGTCCCCCAGGAATGCAGCAGGACCAGCCCTGCAAGACACAGCAGAGGGCTAAGGGTGGCCAGGAAACTTGTGCGTAGACTTGGGAAGAGGGCCTGGCGGTGGGTCTGGCTTTATGTCAACTTGAACCTGTGTGAAAGTAGGGGTGGAATCTAAGCTATCAATCAGGGGGTGGTCTTTTTAGGAGGGGCACTGAGGGTCTCTCTCTCTCTCTCTCTCTCTCTCTCTCGCCTTTCACCTTCTCTTCCTGCTTGTATTCTACGGGCAGCCAAACGGGCACTATCAGTGCCCTGCAGGATCCCTATCAATGGGAGCCACACAGCTCTGCACCCACTGGCCTGGATCTCCCTGCGTCCTGCTTCACCTTTCTCCATCGCCAGCCTGCAGCTGCGTGAGTCTGCAGGGGGGGCTCCAGCCAACATCGGACCCCTGGACCTGCAATGGATTTGGCTGGGACGCCTTCCTAATGGGAAGTCTTTTCTTAGACACGCACGAGTGGCACAGCTCTTGTTTCTCCAGACAAGGAGGAGAGGCTGACTCGGGCAGGAGGCCAGCCAGGAGCTCTGGCCAGTCGAGGACCAGGCCGCCTCTGATGCTCAGCAGGACCAGAGGACACACAGCGTGGGCTCTTCCGCCCTGACAGACGCTGTTCCCTGCCGTCACCGCAGAGAGGAGGTAATATATATCATTTCCTCTCCCACGTTGTTGATAATAACATCGAAAACCTGAAGCATGAAATTGAAAAGGAGGGGGGAATCCGACGGCAATGATAATCATCATCATCGGACTCCTTTCTGCCCAACTTTTTTGCTTTCCTTTATTCCTCCCCCAGCCTCACCTCCCCCTCTTCCTGCAGCAAGGTGGTGCGCCCCACCCTGCTCAAGGCAGGATGGAGGGCAGACAGCCTAGGAAGGAGAACCTGATCCACATACTGCTCAGACAAAGGCTCCAGGGGGCAGAGGTGGATCGGGAGACAGAGGTGTCACCACAGGGCCTACCCCCAAGCCCAAAAAACCATATCTTCCTGTTGGGAATGGATTCCGTGGGCTCTTTGTAAGGAAAGGGCAGGGTCACACAGATGCTGATGGCCATGTGAATGGTGGTCTTCCAACATGGCTGAGCAGGAAGCTGAGATGCAAGTGGCCTAAAGATTGAGCTTTGGACCCCCAGGCAAACCTGAGAGTAGACACAATTAAAGGCAGGCCCTGCTCCACCTCCTTGCCAGGCGCCTGGCTGCAGCTGGCCACCCTTGGCTAATTGGTGAGCCCTCTTCCCCACTGCCCCAGGTCTGAGCTCAGAGTCGAACTGAGTCAAAGTTGCCAGGTCTCCGCCCTTCTCCCAGGAGCACCCTTGGCCTGGAGACAGAGAAACACCACCGCCCTAGCTCACACAAGGGCTGGCCATTGAGACCCCGTGCAGACCAGCAAATGTCCAGAGAACAGAATCTAGAAGGCTGTGGAGGGACCCGGACCCTGGAATTCCAACACCCGCACGCAGGAGAGATGCACTATTGGGGACCACTGCCCTGGAACACCAGGTGGCCTGGTCCAAGCGTTTGCTAGCATCTTTCCCTCCCATCCAACACCCCGGAAGATCACCAGAGAGCCAGGGGTTCCACTCTGCAGAGCAATACCCCAGCACAGAGGAGGCGAGAGCAGCGGTCTCCAACAAAGCTTCCTCCAAGCCCATGAGCGCATCCCATCCCCACCCCGGCCGTGAGCCAGCTTGTTTGCGTGCATACAGTCCACTCCCACGCAGACTGTGCCAGTCTCCATTAAGTCATCTCAGACTTCCGCCTCGGGCAAAGGGAGGGAGTGCAAGACAGCGGCCCCTCCTCAGTCCCTGTCCAGAATCTGAGGACCCCTGGTCACCAAGCCAAGGGCTGGTGACTCCAATCCTCCCAGTGACTCGGCAGAGAAAGGCCCAGCAATCCCCAAAGAAGACAAGGGAGAACTCCCTGGGGGAGGCTTTCCTGTCACGGGGGCTCACTGTGAGCAGCCAACGTCTCAAAGGCCCCCACCAACGACAATCCGGAATCCCTGGGACAGATGACGGGAAGGTGTGTCGGGTAAACACCAGACTGCTAACTGCAAGGTCGGCATTTCACACCCACCAGCCGCTCCCAGGGGAAAGCTGAGACTGCTCCCAGAAACACTTACAACCCTGAAGCCCTGCAGAGCAGAGGCAAGGAAAACCCGGCCCTCAGGCCGTAGCAGGCCCACAAAATCATCAGCACTAGCTAACGTCACCCGCTTCGCCAAAGAGAGGCCGTTCCAACCATCAGACTAGATCGCAAAGACAAAGAAACTCACCACGATGGATTCCTCACCACCCGGTAGGTCAGAGTAGGCCCGCCCCTGTGGGTTTCAGAGGCTATAACTCTATACAGGAACAGAAAGCCTCCTTTTTCTCCCAAGGAGCGGCTGGTGGTTTCGAACTGCCAACCTTGTGGTTAGTAGTGGCGCCACCCATAACCACGAAGCCACCCGAGGCTCCCCAGCCATCGCGTCCGAAACTAAACGCATGGCCATCAAGGCGATGGTGACTCACAGTGGCCCTACAGGACAGACAGGACTGCCCCCTGTGAGTTTCTGAACCTGTGACTACAGACGGCAGTACCAAGCCCCTCCCGCAGAACTGTTTAGCCAACTATGCCACCAGGGCCCCTTAGCCATCCCATCAGGGGTGAGTGGATCAAAGTCTTGACCAGTATGTCCCAAGAATGCCATCATAAATATCCAAGTGGTCCTCACCAGAATAAAAGCCCCTCACCCTTGTCACAGAGGGTCGCTAGGCATCGAATAGACTCGGTGGCTGGGCTTTTGTTTTTATGTCTAGAGGCCTGGTTATGCCCATTCTTATATTTTCCCTGGAAGAACTATTTCCACTGGCCCTGGAAGAGGGCTCCTTCCTGCACCCCTCCTATTCCGGCTTAAGCCCGTTTCTGTCCTTCCCTTCCTCTGCGGAGGTGGAGAGCGGCGGGCCTCCACCGTCCCTCCAAGGTGCAGAGGCCATCCTTAGAGGGCGGCCTTCAGGCCCAGCAGCGAGCGGGTCATTGGGGAGACAATGTGGTGCCCTGCTGGCTGCACATAAACACACTCGGGAAGAATCGCTTTCAGAAACGCATGTCTTCTCTAAGAAACCAGCGCCACCCTGCAGCATTTAATCATAGATGTGGCATTGCCTTCGTAGGACCAGAAGTAGGTCCCTGGGACGCTGGAGGGTCTCTTCTGCTACAGCCGCAGCCTCAGATTTATTCCCCCACAAATGCCACCTCCGGGAGAGGGCCCCGGCCCTGCTTTAGAGATTCCCAGTCGGCGCAAGAGAATTCCGATGGTGTAGTGGGCTACACGCCGAGCTGCTAACTGCAGTCAGCAGTTCGAAACTGCTGGCCGCTCCACAGGGGAAAGATGAGATTTTTCCCTATGGCTATAAAGAGTCCCAGTCTAGGAACCCCCGCGAGGCAGCTCTCCCCAGTCCTGCAGTCTCCATCAGTCGGAACTGACTCCACGGCAGTCAACGAATTAGTCTAAGCCCCACCGAGAAGTGAGAAGCCGAGCAGCGCCCATGAAAACGGTGACACACACACACAGCCTGGGCCTGGGCCTGGGCCCCTCCAGATTCATCCTGACGTCTTGGGCAGCAGGGAGAGCTTCGCTTCTCCGATCGATCAGCCACGTGGCTTCACAGACAGTCCTGAGCAGGTGAATGGGACACTTGCCAAGACCAACGGTCACTTGAGCCGCCACTCGCTACCCTTACAGATGCCCTCAAAGAGCCCCGACGTCCCACGTGCTCGGCTCGCAGCAGAATCAGCTGAGACCCAGGAAGGCGGGCTCAAAGCCACGCAGTACCACGCCAGCAGCCCTGACTTCTCCGCAGCACGTGGACAGCTCTGCCACGGTCCAGCCATCACCCTGTCATCAAACATATTTATACACAGGTTGCCATCTTCATTTCCAAATATTTTCTTCTTGAGTCCTTGGTATAAGCTCCTCCTTCCCCCCTCCTTTTTTTTATAAATCATTTTGTTGGGGGCTCATACAACTCCCATCACAATCCATACATGCATCAATTGTCTGCAGGCCACATTTGCACACTTGTGGCCGTCATCACTCTCAAAATGCCCTCCCTCCACTTAGGGCCCCAGTACCAGCTCCCCATGTTTCCCTTCCCTCCCCACTCCCCCATGAACCCTTAATAATTTACAAATTGTTATTACCTTTTCATATCGTACACTGTCCAATGTGTCCCTTCACTCACTTCCCCGTTGTCTGTACCTCAGAGAGGAGGTTATATGTAGATCCCTGATATCAGTTCCCCCGTTCTACTCCACCCTGCCAGTAGAATTCTATTTTTATTAGGGGGAGGGAAGGGGGGAAACGCGGAGCTGATCCCAAGGGCTCAAGTAGAAAGAAGATGTTCTGAAAATGATGATGGCAACAAATGTGCAAATGTGCTTGACACCAGGGAATGGAGGGATGAGTGGTGATAAGAGCTGAGTCCCCGGCAAAATGGTTTTTAAAAAAAGAAGAGAAAAAAGAATTCTATTTTTATTATTATCATTATGAATGGCAGGGGGTTAACATTTCAGATTATCGACGCGGCATCCAACAGCTCAGACACTGAATCTGTCCCCTCTCCCGCCCCCCACACCCCCGCCTTTTCTCTCCTCCTCCTTGTGGACGCTCATCCGTCCTAACGTCCAGCTCTGTGCTGCCAGGCCTCTAGTCCACTGGCTTGTCTCTCCCAGCGCCCCCTCCCTGAGCAACCTCCAAAATCTGCTCCCCTTGGAAGGCTTGTCTGTCATAGACTCGACAACATCTGTCCTTCTGTGATTGACTCACTGGACTCAACTTCATGGGCCCCAGGCCCATCCCCGTCAAGAAACGCTCATTGTGTTTTAAATGGGATCAAAGTGTCTCTATCCGCTCTTCATCCGAGGGGCTTTGGGGCTGTTTCCAACCGCTTGCTGCTGGAGCAGAGCTGCCATGGACGTCAGAGTGCCCGTGTCTGTCTATGTTCTGGCTCTTGCTGGGGTTGGTGTCCCCGGACAAGTGTCCAGAGCCTCGCCATCCTCCCTCCTATGGCCACCAGCATGGGCTGGGTGGGTCTTTGTAGGGGAGGGTGTCCTGGGCGCTGCGGCGTGGCTGGTCATGGCCCACTGATGCTGGTCACCCACCCACCCCCAACTGTTTAAAACAACCCAAAAATGCCCCCCAGACCCCAGAAGAGACGTGATCCAGGCACCATGGACCATAGTCTAGAGTTCCTGCTGCAGCCAAGGGACTGCCGACGTGAACGGTTAATTCGCCCATGATAACCTCAAGCTAGTAGGACCGCTCCGGCCAGCAGGATAAACAGCCTCACCTCGTTCAGCTCCACTGTGGGAACCCGGGTGGCATGGTGGGCTGTGTGGGGCTGCTCCCCGCTCCTCTGGGGCGAGATGAGGTTTCCTACCCCCATAAAGACAGACGGACTCAGAAACCCACGGGGACAGTTCTGGTCTACCCTTATAGGGCCGCTAGGAATAAGAATCGAATTGAGGGCAATGTGTTTGCTGTGGATTCAGGGAAGCAGCTCTGAGAATCCCCTTCTAGTAGTCAAAAATCATTAACCCACATCCACCCCTACTCCCCCACCCTCATTACAGAAGCCGGGTGGTCCTTCCCACCCACCTCCAAATACACAGACCCCATTCTTACTGCTCACGCCTGGGGGCGGCGAAATGCACCCTCCACACCCTCCATTGAATCCCTGCCTGAGGTTTCTCTGGGTCTCAAGTTCAGATTCAGGCTCCACTAGAGAAAACTAACAGATCATTCCCCGAGGACTCCATGTGATAACTTGAGAAGCCCTTGTTGTCTACAGACTACTTTAAAAATCAGAAGTAACGCGATGGCTGTCCCTCACGGGCCGTGGTTCAAGACAGAGTCAAGGGCACCCGACAAGAACACAGCTAAAGGGAGGTGACAGACACGGGGGCTGGTCTAATGGTTTGTTTGGGGTTTGTTGTTGTTTCTAGGAGCTCCACCAAAAGCCACTTATCTGAATGCTCAGACGTTCACTGCCGGGTGCTTGTTTCATTGTGTTTTGGTTTTTCACGCTATAAATCTTGCAATGGTTTTTCATATTTTTAAATTGCTTTTAACATGTATGATTGGGTGTTTGGTACCAACATGTCTCCCATTGCAACATGTAGACAAAGTTTAGTCTGTCAATCAGGTCACAGCTTGATTAGAGGATAACCTTTATACATGGCTCTCAGGAGACGGGAATGACTCTCTCTCTGTCTGTCTCTTTCTCTCTCTCTCTCTCACACACACACACACACACACACACACACACACACATGCACACACTCTCTGCTTCTTGTTGACGAGCTATATGGCGCAACAAGGAGACCTGGGTCCTGCTGCCACTGCACCCACAAGTCTTTGCACCCACCGGCCTGTGGTCTTCCAGCACCTTCCATCATTGCATGTGCTACATGAGTCTGACTACGGACTAGTATCAGACTTCTGGGCTAATATCGGGCTTATGGGCTTGATCTGGACTGGGCTGGGATGTTTTCTTAATGTACAATGACTTTTTGATATAAAGTTCTTTCTTATACATTGATGAGTCTCTCGGGATTTGTTGCTCTAGTCAACCTGGTGAAACACAGCTTGTGGATATGGGTGTGGATGATCAAATCCATTCCGACTCTTGACAGCAGGACACTGCAGGACCAGCTAGAAGTGCCTTCAGGGGCTTCCAAGGCTGCACTCTTTCTGGGTACAGACAGCCTCATCTTTCAGCAGAGGAGCGATTAGTGGGCTTAAACCACCAACCTTTCAGACAGCACAGGGTCTGATTCCCACGATTATACAATAAATACAGACACACAAACTAAGCTGTGTGCTATGGCTTTAGCATGTTGCTACCTACAAGTTATATTCAACACACGCACACACACACACACACACACACACAAATTCAAGTTCTTCTTCTACAGTCAAAATTTTTTACATAATTCCCCAGTACTAAAAATATTTTTATCCTCGAGCAATTTACATTTTCTGCTAAGAAAATCTATTATTGATTTCTTTATCACTTTCCTCTGTGGTGAAAACATCTATAGACATTTCAATTCCATCTTCTAAAAATTCCCTGCGAGGCTGCCTAGAGCTTTAAATGCTTAAATAACAATTTCCCAGATTGAGTTATCGCTACAACTATTAGCGGCGGAAGACAGATTCAAAACAAGAACAACATCGTATGCGCTGTTATAATCATTAGACATAAAAAGTCCAGCCTTCGTGGCCACACAGTTTATAAAAGGGGTGAAACTTTTTCTGGCTTTGGCCATTATTTTTTCCAGTTCATTTATGTTCCTGATGGATAGATGCTAGTCATAACTAGGATAAGACAAAGGGGCCCTGGTGGCGCCGTTGGTTAAGGCTGGGGCATCTAACCCCAAGGTCGGCGGTTCAAACCCACAGGCCACTCCAGGGAGAAAGATGAGGCTGTCTGCTCCATAAGGATGTCCTCTGAGGCCATTGTGAGTCGGTACTAAGACACGCGTGAACCTCAATCTTATTCCTGCTTTTCTCTTTGGAAACAGAAGCAAAGGGAAAACGAGATTATGCAGCAAAGGAGGTGAAATGGAGGTGTCTTGTCCTAGTAGGGTCACACTGCTCTTTGAAGTCTTTTCACATGGCAAGATGGACCAAGAGTGGTCCATCTTGAACAATTATGTCCAAGGTCTCTCCAAGGATAATTGGACTGGCTCTTCCTTCAGAGAACAGGATGGTCTCCACTGCTGAAGGCTTGGGGCCTGGTAGCCAGTCTTCTGTTCTCCCCTCCCACCACCAACCCCTCAGAGCTGTGTCTCAGTGAGTGGAGGTGTGACTGGATGACAGGAATGGACGGAAGCGGCGCCCTTTTATGCCGTCGAGTGGATGCTGACTCGGCAGCCCCACAGCACAGGGTGGGAACATCCTTGTGGGTTTCTGAGGCTGTAACTCTTTAAGGGAGGAGAAAGTCCTGCCTTTCTCTCAGGTCGGCTGCCGGTTTCGAACTGCTGACCTTGTGGCTGGCAGAGCAAAGGTAACCACTACCCACCGCTCGAAGGGAGAGAGACAGGGCTTCCTAGTCCCTAAGTGCTGTAGACTTGGAAGCTCACAGGGGGAGTTCTACCCTGCCCTATGGGGTCTCCATGAGTCAGGATGGACTCAGTGGTACTGAGTTCCAATTAGGGGGGTTTGACCATTTAGCCCTCACGGCGAAGGTTGGCATTTCAAGACCATCCGTCACTCCTTGAGAGAAAAAGGAGGCTGTCTCCTCCCGGAAAGAGTTTCATTTTCAGCAACCCACCCCCTGAGGCAATCCTAGAAGGCCCCCGTGAGTTGGGGTCAGTTCAGTGGCAGAGGAGACTGGGGGCAGCAGGCAAGCAAGGCCCCCCCCCATGTCGAGAGAGGCGGGGCCCCTGAACAGTGTGGGGAAGGAGGCTCCCAGCCTCTCAGGGGCGCAGGGACAGGGAGGCCTTGGGGGATACATGTCCGGGAGCCACGCCTGTGTCCACAGGCCTCCGACCAGCTGCTACTCACCCCGGCAGCAAAACCCAGACTTCCATCCAAGATCCGCCTCTGAAAAGGAAGAAAAAAAAAATAGGGGGCATTCAGCACTGAAAGGACAACAGGAAGCGTCTTCAAAGAGCAGCACAAGAATAAAGCCGCCCCAGATTATTCCGGACCCCGGCTGACACCTCAGTCCAAGCCTTGTAAAAATGGGCCTCGAACTGCCTGGGAGAGCCCACCCAGTCCCACCGGGTTCCCTCCCTGTGGCGCTTGGCCAGGCTCCTGGTTATTCCTCTCCAGTGCATCCTCTCCTCTCCCTAACGCACCTTGAGGATGGGTGGGTGTGGGGAAGTGACATTCCTTGATAGGGCTCTTTGACCCAAGTCTCTGGAACGTTCACCAAAGGACTGGGTGAGACTACACAAATAGGGGCACTCCTGGTGGCCTGGTGCTCACCTGCTGCGCTGCTCCGTGCAAAGTCAGCAGTTCGAAACCACCGGCCGCTCTCTCTTTGGGGAAAGAGAGGAAGCTTTCTACTCCCATTAGGAGTTCTGGCCTGGGAAACCTGCAGGGGCGGGTCTACCCTGTCTCCCAGAGTCACTGGGTCGGATGCGTAAGCGTCGACGCAGACAGGTAGGTATAACCTGAGGGGAGCACCACTCCACGGCTGCACGTGAGGAGCCGTCTTTGCAGCTGGGCCAGAGGGAGAAGCCCCCAGGACCTTGGAAGAAAGAGGCAGTATCTTTTGAGAGCGATCGTGTTGGGAAGGTGAGCATCACAGGATGCTGGATTGTTAGGAAGAGTGTATGCAAGGCCTCTGTCTGAAGTGGGAGGTCCCTGGGACCACACACACCACGCACTGTGACGGAGACTCTGAGGGGCAGCACCGTGGCCTGTCTAGCCAGAGACCATGGAACTGGAGGACGGAGGGGCAGGCCCGTGGCCTTCCTGGCCCATGGAGTTCACGTGGCTGAGAGATGAAGAAGCAGAGAGACGCACCGCTGCCGGCTAAGGGACCAAAGACTGTATCCTGTTTGCTGGCCCCAACTTGCCTGACAAGTCCCCTCACTGTGAGCACCGTCTGGGGGAGAAGGGGGAGCAGGACAGAATGATGGACCCGGCTTAGCTGCAGAGCTACCTGGAGGAGGGGTGGGGGTCGGAGCAGGGAAAGAAGGACAGCGCAGAGGCTCTTCTGACCCCTGCTCATGGCACCAGGGGAACCAGAGGAGGTCAACTATGTCCCTCTGTCCTACTGCACTGCTGTGGACAGCAGCCAGCACCTAAGCCCTCCCTCACGGCAGGTGGGCCTGATCAGAGGCTCCAGGAAGCCCCTAAGACACAAGGGGAGAGCCACACCCAGAAGGACCCTAAGGATGGGCAGCAGTAGGAGGCTGTCACCTGTGGGACCAGAGCCCGCTGGACACAACGCGGCTCTTGTCCATAAGCCCCCCTCTTTCGGGGTGTCCGAAGTAAAACTGTAAATGTTTAAAACAGTGACACCCCACCCCACCCCCGTAAAATTATTTTCTTTTTTTGTTGTTGTTTTGTTTTGTTTGGGCATCACTGCCTCTGGTGGTCGTGGGAGCTACCCCGTGCTGCTCCTGAGAGCCGCCGCTGGATTTGAACCGCCAAGCCTGCGGGCCGCAGTCCCGCACTCGACCACTTATGCCACCGGGGCTCAGGCAAAATTATTTTCTTTTTGTGTGTTCTTTTTATTTTTTTAACCATCTTATTGGGGGCTCGTACAATTCTTATCACAATCCATATATCCATCCATTGTATCAAGCATATTGTACATTTGTTGCATCATCATTCTCAAGACATTTTCTTTCTACTTGAGCCCTTAGTATCAGCTCATTTTTCTACTCCCTCCCTGCTCCCCACCCCCCACCTATGAACCCTTGGTAATTTATAAATTATTATGTCATGTCTTACACCGTCCAACATCTCCCATCACCTCCTTTTCTGTAGTCCATCCCCCAGGGAGAGGGTTACATGTAAATTCTTGTCATCAGTTCCCCTTTCTACCCCACCTTCCTCTTCCGCTCCTGATATCGATATTCTCATTGTTGGTCCTGAGGGTTTATCTGTCCTGGATTTCCTGTGTTTCCAGTTCCTATCTGTGCCAGTGTACATACATCCTCTGATCTAACCAGATTTGTAAGGCAGAATTGGGGTCATGATAGTGGAGGGGAGGAAACATTTAAGAACTTAGAGGAAAGTTGTATGTTTCATCATTGCTATACTGTACCTTGACTAGCTCATCAACTCCCTGTGACCCTTCTTTAAGGGGATGTCCAATAGCCTACAGATAGGCTTTGGGTCCCCACTTCACACTCCCCCTTATTCACAACAAGATGATTTTTTGTTTTTTGATGCCTGGTATCTGATCCCATCGACAACTTGTGACCACACAGGCTGGTGTGCTTCTTCCATGTGAGATTTGTTGCTTCTCAGCTAGATGACTGTTTATCTCCAAGTCTTTAAGACCCCAGGTGCACTATCTTTTGATAGCGATCGTGTTGGGAAGGGGGGCATCACAGAATGCTGGATTATTAAAACAAAGTGTTCTTGCCTTGAGGGAGTACTTGAATGGAATCCCAATGTCCATCTGCTACCTTAATACTAAACCTATAAATATAAGCACATAGATCATTTCCCCATCGTCATCTATAAATATATTTACATGTGTACATGCCTGTATTTAGGCCTCTTTAAATGTTCCTTGCCTCCTAGTTCTTTCCTCTATTTGCTTTCATTTTCCTTCCCCACCCCCACCCCCCTTCTTATCTCACTATCATGCTCGGCCCTCATTTGGGTTTCAGTAATTCCTCTTGGTTACATTGCCCTTGATCAAGCCCTACCAGGCGTGTTATGCCCTCCTCACCTTCAATTTTGGATCGTGTGTTGTTCTCTTGTCCCTGGGTTTGTTAGCACCTTTTCCCCACCTCCTGCTCTCCCATGTCGCCCCCTCCCCAAACCATTAACCTGTGGTTTTCTCCTCCAGATTGTTTATTTAGCCTATCTTATCTAGACAGACCTGCAGAGATCATAATATGCACACACACCAAAAAAAAAAACAGCAAAACAAAGCAACAAAAGAAAACAAAACAACAACAAAAAAATGACAAACAAAAACCTATAAATAGTTCCAATTTAGGAGTGTTTTCTGATTGAATCTCATGGGGTGCCATGCCCTGGCCCCAAAGTCTATTTTGGAGACTCCCTGGGGACTCCCTAGCTCTGCTCCCCCTTGCTGTTCTGCTGCACGCCCTTAGTGTTCTGCCTGGGTGTGGCGGGGTCAGATTGGGCACAATTCCCACAAGGTGTCTCCACTTTGTCCCCTGTAGGGCCATGGGTCAGTGAGGGACATCGTGTCTTATAGTGGGACCAGCCATATGGTCCTCTCTGTGCAGTGGCTGCTCTGAGCAGGATTATCATCCTCAAGGCTTGGTGGGCCAGGATATGTTCCACTCTCTCTCCCTTCTCCATTTGCTCCTTTGTGCTCTGATCAGACATGCCCCTCTCCCTGACCTACAGCCTCAGTGCTGTCCTCTGAAGCACATTCTTCTGGGGAAAGGGGGCATAGAATTATTTTTGCTGCTACTTCATCACTGTCATTTTGCTACTGTTGTCAATCAGCCGACTGCTCTGAAAGGATTGTTCAACCCCCAAAGGGGTCGAGACCCACAGGTTGAGAACTGCTGGTTTAAAGGCTATTCTCCAGGTAATGGTGATGTGATTTGCTTGTAAATAGATATACATATACATATATATAAAGTGATTCATTGGTTCTGTAAACAAACTCATAATTTGCTTGTAAATGTATATAATATATATAAAATTATTCAAGATCCATAAATATGTCATTTTTAAATTGTGGCGAGGGGCAGGGCTGGCTCTTCGGTCTCAAAAGTTTGCC
>PVJH01037801.1:0-17644 GCA_004026705.1 Nesogale talazaci | reverse complement strand
AAGGAAAAAACCCGCGCAAAAGGGGCTGTAGTCCTCAACTTGGTCCCGCACGTATGCTAATGGGGCATACAGGAGCAAAGCAGGGACCACCTAAAACAACCAATCACAAAGCTACAATATAGTCTAATGGACTAGAAGTTACAACATGTAAGCACTATAAAACAATACAAAGGTATAATAACTAAAATGTAACACAAAGATGCCAGGAACGGATACAGAAAAAGGCTGGGTGTGTCCCAGCAAGAGATAGGTGTCCTTTGTGCATCTGGTGGTCTTTAACAAAGCCCTGGGGCGGTAGGGACTGTTTGCAGAGCAAACAATGGCCTCTGAATCGGCTCTCCACACAAGCCCAAGTGCAGGCGCACCCACTGCTCTTCACCCTCCAGCTCGGACTCGGTGGACGGTCCGCCCCATGAGGTGCCCACACAGGGACACCGGGGTGAGGCGGAGAAGAGCGTGCTGCCAAGGACAACCCGGGACTCTTCAGGAGGGCTGCGGTGGGACCCAGAGTCTCTGCAGAAAACACAGCTCCGTTTCCGAAGCAGAATGTGAGGGGTGGAGGGTTTGAATATTAGGGTCCTCGATTCAGCCCGCTGGTTATTCAGAAATGCTGCCAGCCTGCAGCCAGGGCAGCCCCGAGGCGTCGCAGCTACAAGACGGGCTGCTCACGGCAAGCTCGGCCGTTTGAAACCACCAGCCACCACACAGGAGAAGGACGGGCCTTCTACTCGGGTCAAGAGTCGCAGTCCAGAGCACCCCGGCAGTGCTGCCCTGTCCACTGGGGCTGCTGCACGCTCTCCCCGACTCCAGGGCAGGGAGTGTGGTTTTCGAGTTGGTGCTAAGATAAAGTGACCCGACATCCCACTTTTTAACAATTTAACAACGTCCCGTGGTGTTTCAAAATTAAAATAAACATATTGCAATACTATTTTTGCATTCTATGAAAATTTTTGTTGCTCCATATAGACCAAATTTTTAATGAAGAACACACACCCGGTCAATGGTGTCCTGCTTAAAATCTGGTATCACCGTGGGTGCTCAGAAAACTCCCAGCTGCACAGGTGAGAAAACAGAGGTTCCATGGTCCCGTAGGGGCCTGTGCAGACACTGTCGCCGTCGGGGCTATTGTTAGTGCCAGGTGGCCACTGTACATCTGGCCCTGGCATTCAGACTCCCACATGTTCATCCCAGTCCTGGGGGTCCGTCCAGAGCCAGTCAATGGATGGGGCCACAGGTGGCATGAACATGTGCCTCCCGGCATGCGCCAGACCCCGTGAGGGTGGGAGAAGCCTGCCGGTGGCGAGGACGGTGAGGAGGAAATGTGGAAGGACAGGGCAGAGGACGGTCACCTGGTGCCTAGGAGACAGCAAAGCCCGAGAGAGGAGCGGCGTGCACAGAGGCGCCTGTGCTGGGGTGCAGGGATCTAGGACTCACGCGTCATCCTCCTGCCAAAGGGGGCACATGCACGCTCATGTGTGTACAGGAAAGGCTTAAGGAAAGGGCAGTTGAATATTGAGAAAGCACCCCAGTCCAGCCCAGACCAAGTCCAGAAGTCCAACATGAGCCCCTATGTCTGACAGCAGTCTACGAAGTCCTCTTCAGACTCAGGCCACACATGCCATGACGCCGGAGGCAGGAAGACCCCCAGGCCAGTGGGGGGGAGTCTTGTGGACCCGCGGGTGACATCATGGTCCTCTGAGAAGAGATGGACGTGGTCTCACTCCGACCCACGGTCAGTGCTCAGGGGGACCAGAGGCGGCATTGGCTTGTGCCCACAAGCTGCATCGCACCCCGTGAACTTGCTGAAAATCAGGAGGGTTTCCTTGGGGACTCGGCTGCACCTGACCCGAGGCATGGTATTGCCCGTTGCCTCCTACCAAGGTGGAAGTTGGGCAGTGGAAAAGCTCGCTCGGAGAAGAAGAAATGAATGTGAATGCTGGCGCTGGAGAAGGATGCGGAGTCCATGGGCTGCCAAATCTGTTTTGGAAGAAGTCCTTAGAGACAAGGGTGGCGAGACGTCGTCCCACGTACCGTGGGCACGTTGTCAGGAGAGGCCAGTCCCTGGCCAGGTAGAGGGGCGTCGAGAGGAGGAAGCCCTCAACAAGACGGATGTGCAGTGGCTGCGACAATGACTCACACACGAGCCCTGGTGAAGACGTGCAGGACTGGACAGGGCTCGCTCTGTGGGCACCGGGACTCTATGGCCCAGAACAACAACAACAGCAAGCCCCCCGCCCCCTTCCTGGGCCCTGAAAGTCCTCGCCTCCCCCTGCCGTGGCCCTCACTGTTGACAGTGACACCAGCACTGTCCCCACAGGCCCCAGCTTTGAGCAGACAGAGTCGGCTTCAGACACAGCTCTGTCCTCTGAAGCAGGCTGTGACTGTGGGCGTGTCTGTGTGTCCCAGAGCCCCCGTCTCCCTCCCACACCCCCAACGCAATAAGGATCCTGGAAGGCGCCGGTCAGCAGGGTCTGGGGGCCGTCGGCTCCCGCTGCCGCGCACAGGCTTTGCTGCCAGGTAACTCGCCAGCAGTTGACTTGGGGGACAGGCACCAGAGCGGCAGATCCTGAGGGGATAGGTGGTCAGGCCAGTGATAGCTGGGGGACAAAAGTCAGGTGAGAGACTCCAGGGGCACAGGGGATAGGTGCGGGACTTCATGAGGGGCCAGGGGCGAGGGAGGCTAGGGATGCTGTGGGCACGGAGGCAGGTGGGGAGGAGGCCTGGGGGACAGGGGTCCAGTAGGGGTGGTGGGGGGCTAGAGCCGGGTGTCGGTGGCATTGCTGCAAACCAAGAATGCCTGTAGCTGAGGACCAAGAGTGAGGCTGGAGGCTGAGAGACAGGACAGGCAGATCACCTTCAAAATCTCACACACACACACACACACACACACACACACACACACACACACACAGTCCCTGACAGGCAGGGTGCAGTTCTTTATTCTGTCAGCAGAGGGCACGTGAGGCGGGGCAGAGGGAGGGAGCAGGGGTTCGCAGGTCCCGGTCTAGGTGGCAGATTCCTCCACGTCCAGGTGCTGCCAGCTGGACTATGAGGGGCAGGGTCTCTCTGGAACGCACGAGGGACGGGCCATACGGGGTGATGGGGTGGGGCAGATGGGGGTTCCGGGCTCCTTCCTCTGCAGGAGAGGGAGCAGGCACTGGCATCAGAAAAGCAGTCTCCCCCCACCATGCACGCGCACACACACCCCCGTCAACTCCCAGAGCTGGCCATCTCCGGAACCTTATGGCCACCGCCTAGATGTCCAGATTGCTCTCAGAACAAGGGATGCAGAGGCTTTCCCTGCGCCCTGACGGGGGTCACCAGGCAGTAGGCATCGGGGGGGGGGGGGGACTTACACGCTCATGCTCACAGGCCACCCCGTGCCGTTCATAGCCAGCCCCACATTTCTGTTCACACGGCACTCTTCCACAAGAGACTTAGCTTGTCCAAACACCATGAGGAACATTCCATGAAGTTATAAAACTTAAGCAGACACAGCCACCTCTGAGTTCATCCCTGTCCCGGCCCTCTGCTCTGGGAGACCCACAGGCCCTGTCCTACAGGGGGGCTGCCCATCAGCACGGACACTGGCAGGGAGGTGGCTGTTTCATGAGTGACCAAAGGTGGAGAAAGCAGGGGTGCCGGAGGGCAGCGAGGCCGCTCCACCCCGCTCCTCCCTCCCTGGGCACCCTCGTCTTTTCTGCACCTGCACCTCCCCAAGCAGCCACCACCGAGATAGGGACAGGGGAGCAGTGGTCAGTGCTGGGGGAGGAGACTGTGTGCTTGTGATGGCCAGTCTCCAGGACGGAGGGGGGGAGGGCACTACACAGGACGTGAGAATAGCCCCCATCCATGAGGTCATTGACACAGAGGACACAGTCAGTGTGCAGGGACACCGAGACAGTGTCTAGGGTCACAGAGATGGTGTGCAGGGGAAAATGTCTGGCCAGGCGATGCCTCTGGCTGCCTCCAGGAACCGACACTGGACCCACCCCACCAAGGGGGTCTGCGGAGGGGAGAGCAGGAAGGGGGTCACACAGGTGGCCTCTCCAGCCTTCCGGGAACCCCGAGGCTCTGGTCGGCCCAGGCACTCGCTCACCCTACTCGCTTCCTGGGCTGCAAACATCTGTAGAGAGGAAGAGAGATGTGTCTCAGGGAAGGACCCCAGGAGCTCAGATCCAGGACAGACAGAGCCCAGGGCCCAGTGCGGGGACCCTGAGCAATGGCCCTGACTATTTGCAGGGGTCCTAGAATCCAGTTGCCCACCCCCATCCCACTTCAGAGGGAGGGGTCTGGGGTCCTAGGAGCCACCTCCCAAGGCCTCTCTGGGTGAACTGCGACGTCCACCCTCTTGACCAGCAGTGAGAGTGGTGACCTCCAAGACCTCACACCAAGGGCCCCAGGGCCGTGTCAGGTCCTCACCCGTCTGCTTGGGGAAGACCATCCTCTTGGGGCTGAGGTCTCGATCTTCCAGAGATTTCTTGAAGTCCTCCAGGACCTCGGGGTAGCTGTTGGTGTCTCTGCCTGCATGGGGACCGGGGGGCAGACTTAGAGATGACGGGGTGGCAGCTGAGTGACCCAACCTCATGCAGCCTGGGGAAACCTGAGTCCTGGCATGGGAAAACCTGGCGCAGGCCTGCACTCTGGGGCAGGTGCGGGGCGCGTCCCTCAGCGTAGAAGGACCCCCAGGAGTGACGGCTTCCCTCCAGGTCACCAGGCCCGTGGGCTCCTCATCTGGGTCAAACCCAGAGCTGGGATCCCCACTCTGCACCCTCCCCACCAGGGCACAGGGCCTGCATGCACCCACCCTTGCCTGGGTCCACCCACGAAAGGGGGGACCCCCAGCTCCAGAACTGTGCAACCACACACGGGGGTTTCCAAACCACCCCCCTCCCCCGCGAGGGTGCAGGGACCAGCCCTCAAGGGGTGAGGGAGGCAGCCCCAGGTATGGGGAGGAAAGGGAGTGGGGAGCCGGACCACCACTCACCCACGAGTTTGGCTATGCGGACCTGCTGGCCCTCAAGTGGGCCCTCCCAATAGAGGACATAGTGGTCCTTCGTGCTGGTCTTCTGGATGAACACGGACCGCTTGCCCTCATCTACAGAAGTGCGTGGGAGGCAAGGGGCCTTCAGTCAGGACACCGGAAAATTCCCGGGGCTGGAGGGGCAGGTCAGTAAGAGGGCCAAGTAACCAGGCCACATCCCAGCTCCCTGGTCCCCATGGCACAGCTGTGACCCCAAGGGCCAGCAGACCTGCCCTGTCTGGGGACAAGCCCCTCAAATCAGGTGGCAAGGGGCAGAACCATCTGTCTGTAAGGGGCGGCCCCTGTGGCCACGCAGGTGTGGGGCCCTGACTGTATGTCCCCTCTCACCGGCTGTGAACTCTCCAGGTTTGCCCAATTTCTTCAGCACCACCTTCCGCTCCTGGCACTGTCCGCCCACCCTGGCAGCAAAAGGCTCGGTGTCGGCAGTGGCTCCTCACTGGCCTCGTGAACCCACGGGAGCGGCCAGGGGCCCCTGTGGTCCCAAGGTGCTCAGAGCCACCCCCCCACCACGCCCCTGCGCCCAGCCTAGCCAGCTTCCGAGATCAAGCAGGCCTAACTGCGGTGCAGCATGGGTGGGTCCCCAGGGTCCACCCCCAGGACAGGGTGCGGGTCCCACAGGGAGGGAAACACCTGAGGAGGGTCACAGGGTCTGAGGAGCCCCCACTGACCCTGGGGATTCCCTATTGACCTCCACTCTTGAGACTCCCTGCAGGGCTCTGAGGGACCCCAGGAGCAAGGTCAGGGTCTGACTCTGCCTGGAGCAGTCAGCAGAGCGCCCCCGGCCCCTGTCACAGTGTGAGGACCCCACCCCATACTCACAGCACAGCCATCTTCAGCTCCATGCTGCCCCCCGGCAGAACCTTGAACACCAAGGGGGAGACAGCCTCGGGCTGCTGCAGCAGGTCCACGTTGGTGACCATGGCGTTCAGGTACCACTTCCCTGAGAGCTGGGGCATGGCTCCGTCAGACCTGGGCTGCCCACTCCCACCCCCTCCCCGCAGCCCCTGGCCAGTTCATCCTGCACAGCCACCGGCTCTGCGAGCCCCAGGCTGTTCCCTTCCCAGCCCTGGTCTCCCAGGTCCCTGCAGCCCCCCCGCGCCCCCCCCCCAGCCCCTGCGGCACTCACATCCTCGGGGGTGGTGAGGGGGTCATGGGCCTGCAGGAGGGCAGACAGGCCCAGCAGCAGGGCCAACAGCAGGGCCGCCATCCTCAGGGTCACTCTTGGGGCCGGAGTCTGTGCCAGCTCAGCCCGGGCACCCTACTTATGCCACTCTCCTCCCAGGGACTGGACTGGGCAGGGTCAGCGTGTCCTCTCTGCACCAGAGCAGAAAGTGCCGTCATTGTTGGGGGAGGCTGATCGGCAGCTCCTGTGCCCGGGCTCACAGTGGTGCCCTCGGTCTTGGAGAGGAATGGGGTCTGTCTAGCCGCTGGTGGGGGAGTGGGGGGGCTTGTGTCCCCCCCACACACACAACCCAGGGGGATGGCAGCCAGCCTGAGCTGTGCCCTGTGTGTCCCCCACCCACAGGCCAGAGCCATCGCCTCCACACCTACACCTGCAAGGTCTGCAGGGAGGGGTGTTCTCTGTCTATGGGGAGCCATGGGGCACGGGCTGTGTGAGGTGGACAGGGGACAGGCCCAGGGCCAGAGCAATGCACCTGCTGAAACCTTCCCACCCAGAGTCAACTCCAGTCCGGGGGGCGGTGAGAGAGTTTCTGCTCCCCAGAGCTGCCCACAGGAGCCAGGTCCCACCACCCCCAGGTCTTCTTCTGCCCCCAGCTGACCTCCAGTCTCCTCCACAGCCACCTGACCATGAAAACACAGGCAGCGACCTTGAGCCCCTGACTGTCCTTGGAGACCTCACAGGGTTGGCCACCACTGCCCAGTTCCCACGGGCCTCGTCCTCCACCCTCTGAGAAACGGGATTGGGGTAGGGGGGCTGGGGGCTCCTGGGCACCTGAAACTCAGAAAAGGCTGGCAGGCGGCCCTCTGGGGGTTGCTGTGCACCCCTGTGATGTCAGCGCTGGAGTCGGGAGGGCTGACCGGCCACCACACCCTCCCTCGGCCGCAGAGCCCCGCACCGCCCCCTGTCCCACTGGAAGTGCTGCCCCCGGCAATAAGTGCTGGAGCCTGAGGAGGCTCTGTGGCGGCCGCTGGGATTGTGACCCGGTTTGGAGAGAGAGTTTTGGCAGATGTCACCCTGTACCATGAGGTCAGTGGAGTGGGGGGAGGGGCCCATAATTATTACACACGAGGTCAGTGAAGTGGGGGGTGCACTGTATTACACATGAGTGGGGGTAGACTTTATTACACAGAGGTCAGTGGGGTTGGGGAAGGGAGCACTGGCCTGTGTGACAGTCCACGCAGACAGACAGCAAGAGCCCAGCCCTGGCCCAGCCGTGTGGGAGCATGTGGTCAGACAGATGGATCCAGGCACCAGACAGGTTCAGGGTGAGAGGGTTGCCAGGGCCAGCGGCTGCCAAGAGCAACAGGAGAGGGGCCTCGGGGCGGCTCCCTGCCGAGGCCAGAAATGAGCACTTCTGACCCAACCATGCAGGGCCGCCCTTCCGTGGGCTGGGGCAGCACTCCTGTCCTCACTCACAGACACCCCCCACACACACACACCGGGCATGCTTCTTCCCTGGCCGGGCAGGCCTCAAGTAAACCAACACTAAGACAACTTAGGCAGAGGACAGTGACCCCTAGACAGAGCCTGGCACGGCCCAGGGGCCAACCCACTACCCGCAGTCTGTGGAGCAGGGGCCTTCTCCCCCGGGGGCCTTCATGTCCCCGACGCCCAAGTTCTGCTTGGAAGAGGGGGAGGCCGGAGGTGGCAACTCCTCCCCCGTCCTCCCCCGGGGAGAGAGAGATGGTGACTGGCCACCCTTGGTATGAGCCAGGACCCTTCTGTGAGGTCACAGAACCACCCCGGAGGTCACCTTGGAAGCTTCCACATCCACACGGCCCTCAGTGCACCCCGGCAGAAGCACGAGCTGGTGCTGTCCACCTCAGATGGAGTCCCAGAATGTCCCCTTGCCCATCCTTGGCCCGGCCCTGCCCACCATCTCGGCCTTCCCCACTGTCTGAGAAGCTGCAGGAGAGGGCAGCTCTGACTGCAGCAGCAGACAGCCTCTTCCTTCTCCCGGGGAGGGGCTCGGGACTTGAACCCCTGGCCTGTGGCGAGCAGTCCAGTGTCCAATCCACTGTTACCACCTAGATGCCTAGATGCCTGTCTGAAGCTCATTTATGTCGTAGAAGGCCGCACTGCGTGATCTCTCGTGACACGCCGCCGATGCCCTCGGCCACAGTCTCCAGGGCCGGCCCGGGGGGGCACAGCCCACTGGGGAAGGGAGCCCCTCTGCTCGGGCATGGGCCTGCGGGCTACCTGTGGACGCCCCTGTGCACCCGCTGGGCCACGCGCAGCCTGCGCCACATCCAGCCGCGAGGACAGCTGGACAAGGCGACCAGACGTCCTGCGGCGTTTTAAAATTGAAAGAAATATTTGACAATACTATCTTTGCGCTCTATGAACATTTTTGTTGCTCCATATAGACTAAATTTTTCATCAAGAACCCCCACCCCGGTCAACGGTCACTTTATGGGCGGGGCCGCGGTGACTCACGAGGCTGCTGAGCCCCGGTCTGAGGTTGGCAACCTCCAGTTGTTCCCCGGGGGAGGACGGGCCGTCTCCTCCCTCACAGACACCAGTCGGGTGGAAGGGTTAGGGTGGGAGGGGCAGCGGCAGAAGACAGGGGGCCTCATCCAGGCGAGTGGCAGGCTCGGGCAGGGGAGCACCGCCCTGCTTTGTCCTGTTGTGCGCGGGGCCCCTGCAGGCGGGCGGGCGGGCGGGCGGGCGCCGACTGACCGCCACTCACAACCACAGCGGCATCGCTGTGTGTGCCTTCCAGGTCGGCCCTGCTTCATCGTTGGTGCCAGCTTTGGGGGTGGGGGGCCGTTTGTCAAATGCTGGGACGAGTCTGAACCACAGATCTGCGTTTCCTGTCTTCATCCCAACAATGAGGGGCAAAAGGGGCACAGGGCCCTCCGGGGGGGCGTGGGCGCTGAGGAGGGGCAGGGCAAGCTACTGGGCGATTACACACCAGGTTTGAGTTGCCGGATACTAAATGGATGATCTGAAATGCAGGCCCCTCCTGACTGGTGCACAGTCACAAATTCACATTGATTTTTCCCATCGCAGAGCCTCCTGCACCACGAGCGTGTTTGTCTGTCTTTATGGGAGGAGCGGGGATTGTCCTCCCCATGATACGTGGACAGGCAAAGAACCCCTACCAAATCTGATCCCCAGACAGTGGCCGCCTCGTCCTCAAGGTCCCCCCCAGGACAGCCCCCAACCCACAGGAGGTCTTGGGGAGGGAGCAGCTGCAGGCACGCCACCACAGACCCACTGCCTCAGCCCCAGGTCAAGGATCCCTGTGACTGGCTGCCTCTGTCTATTCCCAGTGCCAGCCCCCAACTGCTTCCTTCACCCGGCTTTCCGGATATGCACCAAGCGCCCTGCCCCCTTCCCGGGCACCCACCTGCCCCTCCTAACCCTTTAAACGGAACACTGGTTGCAGCAACAAGGGTACCCACGCCCAGGAGGCCCTGGCCCGCAGACGTTCTGAGGTGGACGGTGGGATGCCATCTGCACCCGAAAATTCAGGCCTGCCTGGCCTGCAGAGACCAGGGAAGTCAAAGTCTCGTGTTGTTCTTGAACCAGCGCCCTGAGGTCTTTGCCACGCCGGCACTGCTGCAGCCTGAGCCAGGGGAGCTGCAGCCTGGGCCAGGGGAGCTGCAGCCTGGGCCAGGGGAGCTAGAGGCCGGGCCAGGGGAGCTAGAGGCCGGGCCAGGGGAGCTAGAGGCCGGGCCAGGGATGCTGGGCCAGCAATACAAGTGAGCAAGAAGTTGACCATGAGTGGGGGAAGCTTCAAGGGGCAGCAAAGTGACCCTAGACCCTTCCTTCAGGCTCTCAGTTGACACTGCGTGGGCTGTGTTGGGCAGCTGCAGCCGCAGGAATTACAAGGCGCTCAGAGCAAATCCATTCCCAGCATAGTGTCCCACAGCTCTGCCCCGGAAGGAGGAGCAGGCATCCAGAGGCAGGGGTGGGGGGGATGTCAGGCTTGGGACCCACTTGCCTGCTGGCTGCTCGGCCCTCACGGGACGCGCGCGCAGGAATGCCTGTGTTCACATCCACAGGTGACATTGCCGAGAACTGCCACCGAGAGTATCCACCTTCCTTCACTCACCTGCACTCCTGCTCTGAGAGGGGCCTGCAGGGCCCTGGCTGCTGGCGAGGCTCCACGGAGCCTGGAAGGCAGGGTGGGGTCCTGGGTCTCGGGGTCAGAGGGCTTCATGGGACTTCCCAGACTCGGCACCTACGGCTCAGACCCCGGGTGGGGGTCTCCAGGTCCCCGGTCACGTAGCACCGCACATGGGGGGGCCTCCAGCAGCAGAACCTCGCTTCCCCCACGGGCAGGAGGGTGAGGGCCCAGTCCGCGTCAGAGCCGAGCAGACAGCGTGCTCCCTCGGGTCTCGGTGTGCCCGCGCTCCCCGACTGAAGACACGCCTCGGGGGGCATCTGAGCGTCCTCCCTGGTCCCCCAGAGCTCAGACCCACTTGCGCTGCTTTGACCTGACTGACAGGTGACCCGGTGTCACAGGTCACTGTGGAAGGGAGCCTTCTGGAGGAAGGCGAGTCGGCCACACGATTGCAGTGCAACCAGATACGTCCGTCCGGTGCTCCAAGAGGACACGTCCAATCCAGAGCAGTCTCCATGCCAGAAGTGGGGGCTCGGATGTAGGGGCTCTGAGGAGAGGTGGGCTGTTGGAGGAGACCTCTGAGGTTGAGGGCTCCTGGGAGAAGACACGTGCTGCTCTCACTCCGTCTTCCTCCCTCCCCCTCCTGCCCTCAGCACTTCTGCTGCCTCGAACCCTCCCTTTGTCCCTGCTGGGTCCAAGCCCAGGGTCCCAGGGGCATGCCCCAGGTCACAGAATAGTTCAGCTCCCCCTGCCAGGAGTCTGAGTGGACGCCAGCCACCCGGTCTCCCACCTTGACCCCAGGGGCTGGCACCAAGCTGTTTCCCTGGACCTGGGCCTGCTGGCGTGGCCCCTGTGGACAGAAGGCACCACCTTGAGGTGGCATAAGTGCCAGCAGGTGCCCCTTAGGTCAAGCATGGGGAGATCTGACTTTCATGTTGGAAGGTGTTCTTGGGCGGCAGACGAGGAAGTCCTGGTGAGAGGCGTCCCTCCAAAAGGCCTGCAGAGGCCACAGGGAGCCCTTTTCCCTGCCCGGGTCACCTCACAAAGGGCAGAGGACAGAGCAGCACCCAGTGCCACCCGGCCTGCTGAGCCCGCCGTGCAGCTGAAGCCACCCTCTGCCCCACACGCCGCAGCAGGTGAGGGCGGCACAGCAAGTCCCTCTGAGAGCCTGGCCTGTGGGCAGCCGCAGCTCGCCTCACCTGGAGGGCCAGGCGTCGCTCTTACTCTGGAGAAGACTCGTCGTGGCCCTCTGGACAGCAGAGCTCCTCTGCACCGTGAGGTTGTCGGAATGTCAGTCTCATCTCCTTCCTCCAAGTGGCTGGATTTGAACCAAGAGCCTTTGGGTGAGCAGCCCAGGGCCTGACTGCAGCAGAGCCGGGAGGCATGACCTTCCTTTCACTTCTCCATCTTCTCCCGTGCTTTCCGTGAGGGGACGCTGAGCATGTCTGTGACAGTCACTGATCTGTCTCAATGTCAGCCCTGGGGGTGAAGGGCTGGAGTCTATGTTGTCAATCTGGAGATAGCCAATGAGACCGCTGTGTGGGCATGGCCTTCTCTGAGAATTCTGGGAAATCTCACCATATGTCCCCCGGGGAAGTGAGAGACACAAAACTTAGTTCCTCGGAGACATTGCAGCTGACAAGACAAGATGCCAGCACGCTGCTGATAGGTCCTGAGTCCTGGGGGAGCCGGGAGAGATGCCACAGCGGCTTACCCTGGTGGAACCAGAGCTGGGGGGCTGGAGAAGCCACGTGGAGACTCCTGCCAGTGCTGGCATTATACCATAGAGCGCAACGACAGCAGCTGAAGTCAGCGACGGGGCTCCCGTGAATCACAGGCAAGGCCAGACTGGAAACAGACTGCAGAGGCTGTCCACTGCTGAGGAGCTAGCCGCTGACCGTATGGACAGAATCAGAGCATTGTTGGAGACGGAGAAACTGGAAGGGGGGGAGCCGGGGGAGGAGCAGGAGGAGGAGGAAGAGCGGGGGGGGGGAGGGGCAGGAGAAGGAGAAGGAGAAGCAGGAGGAGAAGACTGTTGCAGAGAAGACCAGAAGGGGAGCATCTCCCCAGGTTGGAAAGCACTGTCAAAGTGTGATGGAGGCAGAACTACTTTAGAGAAAGTCTGTGGGTGTAGAACCCGTGGGGCCTTAATTTGCTGGCGGGGCATGACCCCAAGCCAGAAGACACAGCTGCAAACATCAATTAATAAGTGAAAATTGGAAATTTAAAAAATGAACGAACACATAAAAAAAAATAGACATTCTAGGGGCTGAGCCCCGGTGGTGTAGTGGTTGAGTGCAGGACTGCGGCCCACAGGCTTGGCAGTTCAAATCCAGCAGCAGCTCTCCAGGAGCATGGCTGAGTAGCTCCCACGACCACCAGAGGGCAGTGATACCCCCCCTCAAAAAATTGACATTCTAGGCATCTGTGGGCTTACATGGACTGGTATTGCTGTTTTTAATCAGATAAAGAGCTAGTTTACGCTGCTAGGAATTAAACAATCAAAAGGAATGGAATTGCATTCATCACCACACAGGACATTTGTGCCCTGAAGCACATTTCTGTCTGTGAGCACATGACACCCATCCACACTTGAGGAAACTCAACCACCACAGCCAGTGATGATGAAGGTCACCAGTGTCCTCAGTCTGAATTGATCAAACATGAAATCAAGATGCAGCAAGCCTTAAAGGCTCGAAGGTAAACAAGCAGCCATCTAGCTCAGAAGCAACAAAGCCCACATGGAGGAAGCACACCAGCCAGTGTGACCACGAGGTGTCAAAAGGACCAGGTGTCAGGCATCAAAGAACTAAAAACCTTATCATTATAAATGAGGGGGGTGCTCAGATGGGGGACCCAGAGCCCATCTGATCTGCAGGTAATGCGACATCCCCTTACAGAAAGAAGGGATGGGGAGGAGACAAGCCAATTGGTACAGTGTAGCAGCGATGAAACACACAGTTTCCTCTAGTTCTTAAAAGCTTTCTCTCCCCTTCCCCCCTCTCCCCCCACTATCATGATCCCAATTCTACCTTACAAATCCGGCTAGACCAGAGGACATACACTGGTACAGATAGGAACCGGACACACAGGGGATGAATCCAGGACAGATGATCCCTTCAGAACCAGTGCTGAGAGTGGCAATATCGGGAGAGTGGAGGGAGGGTGGGGTAGAAAAGGGGACCCTTACGAGGATCTATATATAACCCCCTCCCTGGAAGATGGACAGCCAAAAAGTGGTTAAAGAAAGACAGTGTAAGGTACGACAAAATAACAATAAATTATTAAGGGTTCATGAGGGAAGGGGGAGGGAAAATGAGGAGCTGATACCAAGGGCTCAAGTAGAAAGCAAATGTTTCGAGACCGATGATGGCAACAAATGTACACATGTGCTTGACACAATGTATATATGGATTATGATGAGTTGCATGAGCCACCCACTGAAAAAATATGTAAATACTGACACAGAGTATGTATGTGTATTTTGTGATTATGGCTGTATGAGCTCCCAATAGAATGATTTTTTTCACTTTTTAATGATTTTGTTGGGGGTCCTTAGAGCTCTTATAGCATTCCTTACATCATTTGCATTGAGCATATTTGTACATATGTTGCCATCTTCACTTCCAAATATTTTCCACTTGAGCCCTTGGTATCAGCTCCTTTTTTCCCCTCCTTTTTTTATAGATCATTGTATTGGGGACTCATACAACTCCCATGATGATCAATACATCCGTCAATGGTATGCAGACCACATGTGCACACTTGTTGCCATCATCACTCTCAATACAATGGTTTTTTAAAAGGAAAGCAGCTAAGAGAAAAAAGTCACATCAACATTATTGACGAATGGGTGCAAAAATGGGAGAGAGAGAGAGAGAGAGACCGCGGTTGGCAATACGGCCTCCGTGATGGAAGTGACGCTGGAGAGGGCCGGAGAGAATTTCAGGAGATCAAAGACTTCTGCACAGCAAGCACCTCTTTCAGCCACACAGAAGGCAACCATACATACACAGACGGCTCCAAAGGAAGACACAGACACACAGTCGACTGCGTCTGCAGGAAGAGACCATGGAGAAGCCCAAGACCAGGCCAGGGCTCGACTGTGGGGCAAACCACCAATTGCTCATCTCTACGTTCAGGCCGAGGCTGTAGGAGATTCAAACAAGCCCAAGACAGCCGGCCAAAATCCGAGCAGGCGCTCCTCCCACCTGAATTGCAGGGCAGATCTGCTGCCTCCACACTAAGGGCAGAAAGCACAACGAGCCGCGGAGGACACCCAGAGCATCGCACACGATGAGGCCGGACGTCCTTAAAAATCCAGGCAAGGCCGGAAAGGTCAGTGTGGATGTCAGAAGAGACTCTGGAGCTCGCTCTTAACCATAGAGTAGCTAAGGCAAGAGGGAGGACAGGTGACGTCGAAGACAACAGCTCGAGAAGACCAAGTCGAATAGTCTAATGAGACGTGCAGAGACCTAGAGACAGGAAACCAGAAGGCAGAGCGTGCTCGGTGTCTCTGGAGCTGAGAGAACTCAAGGGAGACATCGAGCCTCCAGTGGCAGCGTTGGAAGCTCCCATGGGCAGATCATCGGATGACGCAGGGGGCTCCGAGGAAGGGGAAAGAAGGCCCAGGGTCACTGTCCCAAAAAGAACTGGTCCACACTCGGCCACTGCAAGACGTGGCCTGTGATCAAGAGCCCAGTGGTGACGGAAGAAGTCCCAGCAGCCCTGAAAGCCTCAGCCCAAAGCAAGGCTCCCGGAAGCGATGGATCCCAGAGGCACTGCCCTGCCATGGCAGGGGATTGGGAAGACAGCTACTTGGCCTCCTGGAAGAGACCCATATTTGTGCCCGTTCCAAGGAAAGGGGACCCATCAGAATGCTCAAATGACACAACAGCTTCTCCCTGATATCACACACAGAACATCTTGCTGAGTGGAGGTCATCCAGCCCCAGGGCAGCAGCGCCCCAACAGGCCGGGTTCAGAAGAGGACGTGGGAGAAGGGACAGCTGTGCTGACGTCAGACGGGTGGCGATGTTGGCGGAAAGCAGAGAGTGCCGAGAAGATGTCTCCTTGGGTTTTATCACCACAAGGCGTTTGACTCTGTGGGGCATCAGAAATGTGGAGAGCCTTGAGAAGAATGGGGACTGCAGAGCGTGTCGTTGGGCTCATGCAGAACCTGTACCCAGATGAAGGGGCCTTTGGTGAACAGGACACAGGGTTACCGCATGGCTTCTGAAAAGGCATGTGTCAGGCTGCGCCCTCTCATCTGGGCAAAGGCTGCGCGAAGCTGGGTCACACGGAGAAGAATGGGGTGTCAGGACACCAGGGAGACTTATTAACAACCAGGACACGTGACTGACACAGCCGGGCTCGCGGGAAATGAGGAGGGCTTGAGGCACTTGCTGAGGGAGACCAGGAACTCACTGTGGCCTTCGGTGTGGATGACAGAGCCACGCAAAAAATGTGCAGAGAGCTCTCCTGGCCACGCTTGTCAGCAAACGGGCCGCCCTTGGCCGCTCTGCACACACGTGGACCATTGGAAGGCCGCTGTACTGTGGTCTTTGCCGAGTGGCACAGTGATGTGAAGGGCATCGTAAAGGACACCATCTGGGACCCAAGTCCAGGTGCTCTTCCGGGAGCCATACCAGTTGAAGAAGAGGCAGAAGGCGGAGCGACAGTTGGTGGAGTGGCCGTGGGGACCACAGAGATGGGCCCATCCTGAAGGCTGGCCGTGCCTGTCGCAAGGATGAGGCCAAGAGGAACTGCTGGGCCCGCATTCAGGGGTGGCCATGAACGAGGCTGGAGGGGATGGGGGGACTGTAGCGAGTGTGTGGAGCCCTGTTTTCATGGCACCCTGGAGGCCAAGAGGGTTACACCCTGGGCTGCTAGCCACCAGGTCAGTGCTTCAAACCCACACAATCTGTCAACTCGCGAAGGGGTGGAGTCTAGCCTGTCAATCAGGCCACAGCCAATGAGGCTTCTGTGTGGGCATGGCCCTCTCCTGAGGATTCTGGGAACTCCTGTCTTCCTCCTTGCATGTGGGCACACTCTCTCCCTGCTCGACATTCCTATTGACAAGCCACATGGAGGTACACTGATGGAGCCAGAGCCCTGGAGTGGGAGGAGCCACGTGGAGACCCACGCCAGCGCTGAGATGCTTCCACTGCCACTGGATCCACAAGACCGTCCACCCACTGTGATCTCCGTGCACTTGCCGTCATTGCCTGTGGTGTCTGAGTCTGAAGAGGAATGTATAGACTTGTCTTGGACACACGGGCTAATAGTGGACTTATGGACTTGATCTGGACTGATCTGGGATGTTTTCACAATATGCGATTGCTCTTTGATAAAAAGTTCTTTCTTTTTAAAAATCATTTTATTTGGGGCTCATACAGCTCAAATCACAGTATATACTTGCATACTTTGCGTCAGTATTGCCTCTTTGGAGGGCGGGGTTCATACAGCTCTTATCACAATCCATACATCCATCCTTTATGTCAAGCACATGTGTACATTTGTTGCCATTATCATTCTCAAAACGTTTGCTTTCTGCTTGAGCCCTTGGTATCAGTTTCTCATTTTCCTCTCTCTCCCCACTCCTCCCTCCCTCATGAGTCCTGGATAATTTGTAAATTATTGTCATTTTATCTCACACTGTCCAACATCTTCCTTCACCCACTTTTCTGTTGTCCATCCCTCAGGGAGAAGGCTATGCATAGGTCCTTGTAATCGGTTCCCCTTTCCGACCCCACCCTCCCTCCACCCTTCCAGTATCGCCACTCTCGGCACTGGTCCTGAAGGGACCATCTGTCCTGGATTCACTCCTGGGTTTCCAGTTTCTGTCTGTACTAGTTACACCCTCTGATCCAGCCGGATTTGTAAGGTAGAATTGGGATCATGATTGGGGTGGGGGGGAGGGGGGGCCAGTGAGCATTCAGGAGCTGGAGGAAAGTTGCGTGCTTCATCGTAAAGCTCTTTCTTGTGCACATGTGAGTGTCTCTGCATTCGTTTCTCTGCTCTGCCCAGACTGACGCAGGCCCCGCGGGGCAAAGATTGAGGCAGGTCTCTCCTGCAGGGTTACAGCCTCCGACGTCCAGGGGCAGGTCCACTCCACCCTACAGGGTCATGAGTCAGGGGAGGGGGGGGGCGGGGGGTGGACAGCAAAGCCGCCACTGGGAGGGGCCGGCGAGCAGGCCGTGGTCATAGCTGCTCCTCGCCAGGAGTTGAGGGTGTCATTCCTTAACCACAAAGCAGCCTGAACCAGAGGGGGACAGGCCCAAGGGACAGTCGCATCCAGAGACCGAGGGTTCCCGGCCAGGGGAGGGAGCCATCTTCCCAGCAAC
>PVJH01037800.1:0-17638 GCA_004026705.1 Nesogale talazaci | reverse complement strand
CGAGGGATGGACATGTGGGTTCATGCATGAGCTTGGAGGCAGAGGAGGAGGAGGAGGAAACAGAGAAGCTGGAACTTACGCACTCAAGGTGAGGCAAGGTGCCTTCAAAAAAGCAAAAAACGGGAGGGAAGGGAGATCTCATCCATAAGGATACATTCCTGGGTCCTGAGGGAGAGCAAATTAGAGGGGCAGGTGGGGAGAGGAACCATACAGACGCAAACAAAGAACCAACGACCCAATACCATTCAATACCAGCCCCAACATCGCCAGCCTCCTCATGCTTTAGAGCAATTATCACCTCAGGACATCTCCAAAAGTTAATAAGACTCATTACCCTGGAATGACACCTATGTCTGCCTATCTTACCGCCTGGAGAATGCAGAACATTCCCTAGAGGAACACTTCTTGAGGGTGTTCGGCAGACTCAGATCTCGCTAAAGAAGATGTTGAACTCCGAACAAGATAACACACTCCAAAGTTACCCCTTCACCCCCATGCCCCCACTGTGCCCAGGGCCAGCAGACTCTGGTAGGGGAACTTGTAGGCGAGTACCTGCCTGGGAGAGTTGGGTGTCTCTACAAAAGGAGCTGACTGCTCGCTGTTCTTGGTACGGGGACTCATCTAATCTGAATCTGTGGGGCTGGTCACTCAGCAAACAACAGGAATGTTGCTTAGTATTTCTGGAAATGACTGCAAATTCAGGAGACTAGAAGAAGCAGTTGCACAGAGGCAGATGCCAGACTCGCCCTGTTGGGCATAGGAAACTGGACCTTGTTAGCTAAAGGTCCTCTAGATGAACTGCTTGTCCTTGGACTCATCCATACCTAATCCCTAAGTGACTTACACCGCCCTGTTTGCCATCTCCTCTTGGGGCCTTCAGTCTGACCTTTGACGAACTCTGTTCCCTCCATGGGCCTCAAACTTCCTCTCCCTGCACTTGAAGCATACTACGGGGTCCTACGTTCAGTGTCTAGTATTGTATAGTCCTACTTTTGTCCAGGTCAGCTCTTGCTTCAGATAGCTCCCATTTCCAGCTCGTAGAGCAAGTGTCAGGACAATGTCAGGGCTGGGGACATCCCTAGTGGCCCCGTGGTTACTCATTGGATGGTGGCAGTTCAAAACCACCAGTCGTTCCATGGAAGAATGAAAGAGCTTTCTGCTCCTGTTAAAGACTTACAGTCTTGGAAATCCACACGGGCAGTTCTACCCTGCCCTGTATGGTCCCTGTGAACCAGCATCGACTTGATGGCAGGGAGGGAGGAGAAACAATGTTCACACTTGGCAAGCTGTAGGCTTCCGTGCCTGCGCTGGGTGACTTCACAGACCTTACAGAAGCGCCACAGCTTCCCCTGGGTGTGCACAGCATCATCCCCCTTTTAGCAGCCGGGACACCGACTCTGAGAAGGTAAGCAACATGCCCAGACTCATCTTGCCAGGAGTCACAGGACTGTGATCTCAGTGCGATCTGTTTTGACCCGAGGTTTCAGATGAGCTGTGGTTTCAAAGGCCACGCGAGAGTTCATGGGCAGAAGCGTCCAGGAGGTGACCAGGCGGCTCAGCGGGGGAGCCCTGCCAAGGTGGCAGGGTGAGGTCCAGTCCGGGAAGGCAGCAGGAGGAGCAGGCATCTCCTTGTGCTCTGAAAACAAAGCTGAAGCAAGACTCCTCCTACTGGGGAGTTCGAGGTAGTCTCCGCTCAGATGGGAGATGGCTGGCTGGAGTGGGAGGGAGGGGGAATTGAAGGGGAGACTGGGGTGGTCCCGGGCTAGTCAAGAGATTTGAGGACTGCTGCCATTGTTCCCGGACATGAGGGGGTGTGTGTGTGTGCACGTATATGTGTATGTGTGCGCGCGCTTGCACGCGCACTCTGGAGGAGGGGCAGTGAATGTGGTGAATGTGGCTTCTATACTTTCAGGGGTAGGTTGGTTTCCTTTCCCATATCCCTTCGTTGTGGCTTGCAGTCAGGCCCCCCCCCCCCTCCCCCCGAGGCAGGGGCTCTTTCCAGTTAGAACCATGTCATCATGCTGTGTTGACACGAGACTCATTGTCTCAAGCCTCCCAGCACCTCTTAGATCTCCCAGCGTCCCAAGCAACCTCTTAGAACTGTTGCAGTTATCTTACCCTTAAGGAGTTGGTTTCAGAAGTAGCCCTGACTCCTGTCCTGCTTGAGTTGGGTTATCCTAGATCTGGAAGATCCAAGAAGTCCCTGGATTACAAGGTCAGGGCCAGAGGCAACCCTGGGAATCATGTCCTCGAAACCCCGATGAGCACAAAAAGGAAGAAAATGAAAAAAAAAAAAAAGGGCCGAGCCCCGGTGGCGCAGTGGTTGTGCGCGGGACTGCGGCCCACTGGGATGGAGGTTCGATTCCAGCTCCACAGGAGCAAAGGCTGGGCCTCCTATTCCCACCACCTGAGGGCAGTGATGGCCCCCCCCCAAAAAAAAAATGAAGAAAATGTTCTAAAATGGATTGTGGTGCTGATTGTACAGTTCTTTTTACTAGGATCGAACTATTGAACCATATGAATTATATGTCAATAAAACAGTTTTAAAAAAGTGGTAGAAAAGTTTGAGACACAGAGAGGGAACAGGGCTTGCTAAAAGGTGGAACAGTAGTTGAACCAAGGCTGTTCCCACCATGGCCCCTTGGCACTGCAGACAGAGTTTGGTCAGGTCTGAGAGCGGGCAGTCTACTGGAGAGAAAGCTAGATGCAGGCCTCAAAGAGAGATTTAGACTTTGCACACGGAGAGCTCACCAACTGTGTTATTCTGGGTAGACTAGGGAAACAAATTCATAAACAGTCTTATGTGTATAAGAAGGAGCTTTATATACAAGAGCAACTGTACATCAAGAAAACATCCCAGCCCAGTTCAGTTCAAGGTCATACGTCTGATATTAGCCCGTATGTTTGATATCAATCCATAAGTTCTCTTCAGACGCACGAAGCACATGCAATGACACCAGGACAGTCGCAGGCCAGTGGGTGTAGAGTCTTGTGTATCCAGTGGCGGGAGACGCATCTCAAGTCTGGCAGGGGTCTCCCCTTGGCTCGTCCAGTTTCCAGACCTCAGGGTCTGTCAGCATGCTGCCATGTGTCTTGTCAGCTGCCATGTCTCCCAGGGAGTCAGCCCGTGTCTTGTCAGTATGCATCTCCAATGGACTGAGGAGTGAGTCTCTTACCTCCAAGGGGGAAATATAGCCAGATTTCCCAGAATTCCCAGGAGAAAGCCATGCCCACACAGAGATTTCATTGGCTAGCTCCAGATTGACAGGCTAGACTCCACCCCTACACTTTTAATCCTCAGTCTGACACCAAACCAAACCCTGGCAGGCTTCAGAGAGGATGCATAGAGGCAATGGCTGGACTTAAAGAGTCAAACTTTAGGGGTCCCCCATTAAGTCATTTTGCAGTGACAAGATCCTGGCAGCAGGATGACAGGTAATGACACCCACCTTTGCCTTTATGGGGTTAAGGAGGGCGGCGTTAAGGAGCAGGGCGCCTGAAAGGTGTCTCTGTCCACTGTAGGGGGGCTCTGAACAAACCCAGGACTAAGGGGTGACTTGGGAGGGACTTGGTTCACCCACAGCTGACCAGCTGCCTTGTCACCCATTCAGAAAAAAAAAAAAAGAGTCAAAGTTTAGCAGATGCAAAGGAAAAAGGGCCCTTCCAGGTGGGGAAACAGCACAGAGCGGGCACTGGTTGGTTGTGTGGCGAGAATGAATTGCCCTGCACAGTTGGTCCGTTGTGGCGGGAGTGCAGTCAGATAGCCAGAGTCGGGCATGATGCCGACACTGCTCTGTAAGCACAGAGGAGGCCCAAGAGATGCCATCTCCGGGGACTTGGTGTTCAGCAAGGGGTGGGGAGGGGGCCTGAGTGGAGACACCTAGGAGGGTCTTTCTTTTTCAGTCTGGAAAAAGCATTTATTTATTATTTTTATTTTGCGGGGGGGTGCATCACTGCCTCTGGTGGTCGTGGGTGCTAACCAGTGCCGCTCCTGAGAACCACCGCTGGATTCGAACCGCCAAGTCTGCGGGCCGCAGTCCTGCACTCGACCACTTACGCCACCGGGCCTCAGCCTTCTTTATTTATTTACTTATGTTTTCATGGGCACTTCTTCCATATGTCATACAATTCAATAAATCAAAGTACGAAGAGCTGTACGATCGTTTTCACAATCCGTCGTAGAACATTTTCTTCTTCCTTGAACTCATTATTAGCGTAATAACTGTTATTTTTTTAATTGCGGCAAAAATATACACAGCAAAACATTCTCCAGTTCAACGCATTCCACATGGGCCACTCAGCGCCCTTGAGGACCCTCTGTCGTGCAATCATTACTGATGGAGCGAGGAGAGGCTCACAGCGAGATGTGAGCTGCTGCTGGGCCTTCATCTAAGTCCCCCTTCCCGCCAACTGCAGTCCTCCCTCCTTGCGGGTGTATGCAGGCCCAATGGGAGGTCTGACTCAAGGAATATGGAGGAAGTTACCCCCATCCTAAGGCTAGCTTGAACCCCTTCCACACCCCTGCCTCTACTGGGCCACACCCCTCTACACCCCCAGCCTCCTCTGAGGCAAAACCTTCCCAGGGCTGTTCTCTTTTAAGCAGGGTTTGGAGGTGTTTCAGAGGTGGGGGTGAAGGTGCAGCCCAGGGGTGGGGCTGACTGTCAGCTGCCTGCTGTATGGGCACAGGGAGAAAGAAACTAGGTGTGGATGCCCCGTCCCATGAGATGAAGGCTGGGAGCCCCAAGAGTGTGACTAGGAGTTTGGGGTGGGAAGCACCTGAGGTTCTGGCAGAGAGCCCTGAAGGTTTCGGGCTGGTGAGCTGGGCTAGAGTGTAAAGTGCGGTGTGCTGGCGACCCCTAGATCTCCAGGGGTTATTCCATCCTCAGAAGTCCCTGGTTGCCTCCCACTGTCTCAGGACTGATGTGGATGGGGATCTGAAAGAGAATCTGACCTGACCAATCCCTGCCCCAGAGGGGTTTGTAATCTGGCAGCAAGGTCAGGCAGGTTCCCAAGCCAGTACTCTGCAGGAGCTGGTAGCTTGGTTTGCTCTGGGCTGCTGTGGGCAGGAGGGGCCTCTTAAGCCTGAGAGGAAGGGGGTGGGAGGCAATCTCAGGGCTGGTGTCATCCATTTAAACGACAAAATGCTATCAAAATGGGCAGAGAGAGAGGACATTTTTTTTTGGAGGACTGACTGCAGCCAGACCAAAGATGGCACCCCAAATTTACAAAAAGAGGAATGCTTCTAACTTTTCGTTCCTATTTTTGTAATCAGAAAAAGACTATATAGCTCTATGTCTAAAAAACAAAAAACGAAAAGGAAAGATCTCCGCCCAGTTGAGTCACTTACTGTTGGGCCTTGGAGAATTTTCAATTGGCCAAGCCTCACTTTCCGTACTGGTAGAATAAGAATAGCAGGAGTAGCTCGGCACAGGGATTTTGGTGAGGAGTACATTCATTGAGAGATCTCAGGTGCATGAACAATAAGAATTAGCATTAGGAAGAACACTTAGCGGGGTATATGTGGGGTGTGTGTGTGTGTGTGTGTGTGTGTGTGTGTCTGTGTGTGTGTTAGGTAGAGGAGCAAAACAACCCTTCCAAACCGAATAAGCACCACCGTCGAGTTGATGCCGACTGACATCAACCCTATAAAACAGCACAACTGCCTCTCTGGTTTCCAAGCCTGCACATCTCGACAGGAACAGAGAGCCTCGTCTTTCTTCCACGAAGACCTTGCTGGGTTTGAACGGCTGACTTCGAAGGTTAGCAGCCCAACAGGTCCCCTTTCAAAGTCCTCCAGAGAAGTGGAAATCTAAGCCAAATCTTAAAGTTGGCGGATGAAAAGGGGGAGGAATGACTGAGGGAATAACTAAAAACCAAACAACAAACAAACCCGCTCAGTGTCACCCGGGGGATGTAGATGTACAGCAACCTTCAAAGGCAGAACAGAAATGTCTCTGTGGGTTTCTACGACATCCCATCACGGGAGCAGAAACCTCATCTTTCGGGCTGAGCCCCGGTGGCGTAGTGGTTGTGCGCGGGACTGCGGCCCACTGGGACAGAGGTTCCATTCCAGCAGAGGGGCTGGGCCTTCTCCTCCCACCACCGGAGAGCAGTGATGCCCCCCCCCCAAAAAAAAAAAGAAACCTCATCTTTCTTGGCGAGGGAGTTTGAACTCCTGATCTGTTGTTTAGCGGCTGAATGTGTAACCTCCACTGTGTCACCAAAAGTCCTGTGACAGAGGGCATTCAATTCAAACTCACTGCCATGAGTTGACCCTACCGAACAGGGGGTTGCTATAGGTTTCTGAGACTTTTAATCTTTTTTAAAAATGGTTTTATTGACGTTGACATATGCTCACGTTGACATATGACTTTGAATCTTTTTTGGGGGGGGCATCACTGCCCTCTGGTGGTGGGAGTAGGAGACCCAGACATTGCTCCTGTGGAGCCGCTGCTGGAATTGAACCTCCATCCCAGTGGGCACAACCACTATGCTGCTGGGGCTCAGCCCCGACTTTAAATCTTTTTTTTTAAGGCATCACTGCCCTCTGGTGGTGGGAGTAAGAGGCCCAGCCTTTGCTCCCGTGAGCTGGAATTGAACCTCCATCCCAGTGGGCCGCAGTCCCACACACAACCACTACGCCACTGGGGCTCAGCCTCCGACTTTAAATCTTTTTTTTTGGGGGGGGGGCATCACTGCTCTCCGGTGGTGGGAGTAGGAGGCCCAGCCCCCCCATTGCTGGAGTTTAACCTCCGTCCCAGTGGGCCGCAGTCCCACGCACAACCACTATGCCACCGGGGCTCAGCCCCCGACTTTAAATCTTTATAAGAGTACACAGCCTCACCTTTCTCCTGGGGAGCAACCGGTGGGTTTGAGCTCCTGACTCTGTGAGGTCTTCTCTGACAGAAGGAATGCCCCCAAATTAAAAACTCACTGCCATTAAGTCCGTGCTGGCCCCTAGCAGGCCCCTGCTAGGGGGTTTCCTAAACGATCCATGTTTACAGGAGTGGAAAGCCCAGTCTTCTTCACGCTGCTGGATTTGAGCTGTTCTCCACGTGGCTCACAGCCTAATGGGCAATCACAGCAACACAGGGCAAAGGGCGCAGCATGAGGAGGATCAGATCACTGAGTGGACGCCAGTGAATCTGGGGAAACTGCAAGACACGGACAGGGAGTGGAGACAGGTAAAAGTTGGAAAGGTGAATGGGACCAGAATGGGGTAGGTGCAGGGTTGAAGTTATGGAGGTGTTTTTTTTGTTTTGTTTTGTTTTGTTTTGTTCTTATCCTGTAAGCTGTTAAAAAAGGATTTCTCAATTGAGGCTAAAGGAGAAGGATATCTCCCTGGGGGGCGGGGAGCATGAAGGCAGGGAGACCTGTGGCAGAGGTGTGAACTACAGTAGTTCAAGCGGGAGACAGAGGTGTGAGGATGGACCGTGATGTCTACCTTGGGTGAGAGAAGGAACAGGAAGAGCAACATATTTGGGGGAAAGCGGAGTTCAGTATTGGACATGCCTGTGGCCACACCCCCAGACAGACCCTCAATCATTAGGGTCCTGTCGCCCCACCTGGCAATTACTCTGTCTTGAAGATGGTCGGGGTATCATTAGCCACTCCCGGCTGTCTGCTCTCTGGCTGCGGTTGACTGGAGGTCCAGGTCGGGAGTTGCTACCACCAGGCTGGGCATGGGGAGCCACCTTTTGTGGTTCTGGTTTCTTTGGGCAAGATTATGTTCATGAGTCCCAGGATGGGACTCTCAGACTGTTCCCAGAAAGTTCTGGGGAGAGTTTCTGTTTCCCCTTTACAACTGAGGAAACTGGGGCTCGGGAATTGAGCGGCAGAGCAGGAGGTGAGCGTGCGTCTGTATGACGTTGTCCCACTGTGACATCATGAGGAATTATGTTTGTCCACAGGTCAGGAAAGCCCTAGAACCATGGATTGTTGCAGGAGCAGTGCAGTCTGTGGGGGCAGCAGGAGTGAGGGAAGGAGGCAGAAAAAGTTTCTTGGAGACATTGCCATTTGTATCATGGAAGCAAAATTGTTTTTGCTTTTGTTTTGGTCTCCCTTGTCAGCAAGCCATGGGTAATAACATGGGCTGCTAACCAAAGTCACCAGCTGCTCTGCAGGAAAAAGATCTTTACTCTTCCTGAGATTTCTAGTTCCATTGCGCTCCTCCCCGACACGATCACTAAAGAAAAAATGGGAGCATAAGCTAATGCGGTAAAGAAAGCTGAGGGTGCCCGGCTATTGCAAGTTCTAGCATCTTGGCTAAGCCCCGGTGGCATAGTGGTTGTGTGCGGGACTGCGGCCCACAGGGATGGAGGTTCAAATCCAGCTCCACAGGAGCAAAGACTGCGTCTCCTACTCCCACCACCAGAGGGCAGTGATGCCCCAAAAAAACAAAAACAAAACAAAAACAAAACTAACCACCCCCCGTCCCCCAAAAAAAGATATAGCATCTTTTAGTATAGTTTAACTTTAAAGGCTTGAAGTTAAACAAGAACTCATCTAACAGAGAAGTAACAAAGTTCACATGGAATAAACACACCGGCCTGTTTGATCATGAGGTATTGATGGGTTCAGGTATCAGGCATCAGAAGACCCAAAACAACCACTTTGATGTGAATGAGGGGGTCAGATGGAGACCCAAAGCTCATCTGGACATCCTCTCACAGAAGGGTCACAAGGAAGGGATGAGCCAGCCAGTGCAACACAGTGCTGGCAAAACGCAAAATATTCCTCTAGTTCTTTAGTGCCTCCCACCTCACCACCCCACTATCTATCATGACCCCAGTTCTACCTTACAAATCTGGCTAGACTGGAACATGGACACTGGTACAGATAAGAGCTCTGGACACACGGAATACAGGACAGATAAACCCTTCAGGAACAGTAATGGGAGTAGCTATGCCATAAGATACAGAGGAGGTGGGGGAAGGGGAACCAATTGCCATTAATGAAATAGAAGCAGAGGGATGAACAACAGAAATGTGGGTGAAGGGAGACACCAGATGGTGTAAGATGAGTGTTAGTCCGGGTAGACTAGAGAAATTCATAAATACGTATACGTGTATAAGAAAGAGTTCTAGGCTGAGCCCTGGTGGCCTAGTGGTTATGTGCGGGACTGCGGCCCACTGGGTTGGAGGTTCAATTCCAGCTCACAGGAGCAAAGGCTGGGCCTCCTACTCCCACCACCAGAGGGCAGTGATGCCTAAAAAACTGAAAAAAAAAAAAGGAAAGAGTTCTATATACAAGAGCAACCGTATATTAAGAAAACATCCCAGCTCAGTCCAGTTCAAGGTCATAAGTTTGGTATTAGTCTATATGTTCAACACCAATCTATAAATCCTCTTCAGACTCACGAAGCACTTGCAATAACACCAGGACAATCACAGGCCAGTGAGTGTAGAGTCTTGTGTGTCCAGGATTGGCAGTGTCTCCTCGTGACTCCGCCAGTTTCCAGGGGTCAGGGTCTCTCAACATGTTGTCGTTTGTATCGTCGCTGCAATGTCTCTCAGGGAGTGAGCATAGAGATAATGTCTCCTGCCTCCAAGAAGGAATAACCACTTTTCCCAGAATTTCCCAGAATTCTCAGGAGCAGGCCACGCCCACACAGAGGTCTCATTGGCTGTCTCCAGACTGACAGGCTAGACTCCGCCCCGACACTCTTCATCTTCAAACTGATACCAGATTAGGGGACTGCCACAATATGAAAATAAAAATTCTGAGCCTCTGTGGCCTAGTAAGGTTGTGGGCGGGACTGCAGCCCACAGGATCGGCGCTTCAAATCCAGCAGCAGCTCTCCAGGAGCAAGGCTGGGCTTCCTACTCCCACCAGGGCAGTGATGCCCCCCCCACGCCCCCACCAAAAAAAGAAAACAATGGGCTGAGCCCCGGTGGCGTAGTGGTTGTGCGCGGGACTGCGGCCCACTGGGACGGAGGTTCAATTCCAGCAGTGGGGCTGGGACTCCTACTCCCACCACCGGAGAGCAGTGATGCCAAAAAACAAAACAAAAACAAAACAACAAACAAGAATTGTACCGTTTAAAATGAAATAGTATTAATAGCTGCATCATTTTTCTCTGCAGGGGAAACTATATGAAGAGATGGCTGTCGGTGAAAAAGAGGAAGAGAGTCAAGGCAATAATGGACAGATACGGGGGCTGCAGCTACGGCCTCGGACAGAACAATTGTGAGGACGGGGCAGGCAAGGACAGGGTTTCCTTCACCAACTCGACAGCACCTAAGCGCAAATAATTTCTGCCGTGTGCAGTTTCCGTATTCTCCTTTACCCACCTCTTGTCCATGCACATCTAAAATGGCAGCTGAGGTTTTTGCTAGTATTAAAAAAATGTAGTCATGAAAATCTTTGTGCATAAATCTTTGCCCATAGTATGGATTTTTTTAATGGAATTTTCCTGGAAGTGGTATTTCTGGGTCAGAGGATAAAAATATGTTTAAGGATTAAAAATATGTATTGCCAAAATGCTTTCCAGAAAGACTGTGCCAATTTATCTTTCAGCACCCTGACATGAAATATCCCTGTCTTAAGGCATAGGACTGGATACAAACATTTAAAAAATTATTGCTAATTTAACAGGTGAAGAGTGGCTTCTCATTTTTCTTCGGTGAGTCAATTTTCTTGAAGGCCAAAGTGGTAGAGGTCAACGATTTGGTCCAGTCTCATGCATTTCTTAACTGATCAGACGGTTTCCTTCACCAACTCAGCAGGCTTTGCCTCTGCCTCTGTCTTGGGCATCTGTTGTTCTTACTTTCTCTTTTTTTCCCTTTGGTTACAGTCCTCAATTTTCTTTTGGAGAACAGTTCTCAGTTTGGGTTCATATCGCTCAAGTGGGCCTCAATTTCAGGAACGGTCATCGAGACCAATGATGGTCTGGCCACGCATGCTAGTGACTGCTTTGGTAATGGGACCGTTCATCCAAATGGGTCAATGATAGGATGCCTCTTGCTGGAAGAAGTGGGAGAGAGGTTCTCTCTCCAGGCAGGGAGCTGGAGCAGGGAAAGTGACACTGAAGAAGGTAAACCTCAGTCCGTCTTTGTCACTCAGGAAAGAGGTCATCCCAGACTGGAATCAAAGGGAGATAAGTGGTTCTAAGAAATAAACTCTCCCCCCAGGGCAGTGATGCCACAAAAAAAAAAAAAAAAAAAAAAGAAAGAAAAAGAAGTAAACTCACTGCCTTCACGTCCATCAATCCTGACTTACGGCGACCCTGTAGGCAGGCTAGAACTGCCCCTGTGGATTTCTCAGATTGTAACTCTTTACAGGAATAGAAAGTCTCATCTTTTTCCTTTGGAGCACCTGGTGGTTTCAAACTGCTGATCTCCCAGTTAGCAGCCCAAGGGGTAACCCCTAAGCCACCAGGGCTCATGCTTGAAGAAAGGAAAACCAAGCTCACCGCTATGGGGTCAATGCTGACTCACGATGACTGTACAGTAGAGGGTAGAATTGCCCCCTGAGTGTCCGAGGTTGTAACTCTTTAGGGATGTAGAAAACCCTGTCGCCATCTCTTGGAGTGACTGGTGGTTTCGAAATGCTGACCTTAGGGATAACAGCCCCGTGCTTAACCACTGTATCAACAGAGCTCCTTGTCTTCTAATAGAGAAGTCTATTTCTGGAGACTTTCTTTGAATTTCTGCATCCAGCTTTCTGACTTTTTCTTTTTTTTTTAAATCATTTTATTGGGGGCTCATACAATTCCCATCATGATCAATGCATATGTAAATTGTATGCAGACCATATTTGCACACTGGTTGCCATCACCATTCTCAAAACATCTTCCCTCCACTTAGGCTCCCAGGACCAACTCCCCATATTTTCCCTCTCTCCCTCCTACCCCTCCCTCTTGACCCTTAGTAATTTACAAATTGTTATTATTTTTTTCATACTGTACACTGCCTGACATGTCCCTTCACTCATTTCCCTGTTGTCCGTGATCCCTGAAATTGGTTCCCCCTTTGTATTGCACCATCCCTTCACTATCCCACTATCACTACTTCCACCACTAGTCCTGAAGGGATCATCTATCCTAAATTCCCCATGTTTCTGACTCCAGTGTACATCCCCTGGTCTAGCTGGATTTGTCAGGTAGAATTGGGATCATGATAGTGGATGGAAACATTTGAGGAAATGTTGCATTAGAGGAAATGTAACTAGAGGAAAGTTGCATATTTCATTGCTATTAATTGTACCTTGACTGGCTTACTTCCCCTGTAAGGGGATGTCGCTTCATCTATTGATGGGCTTTGGGTCTCCAATCTGTACTCCCTCTCATTTATAATGATAGAATTTTTTATTCTCTGATAACTGATCTCTTTGACACCTCATGGTCACACAGGCTGTTGTGCTTCTTCCATGTGGGCTTTGTTGCTTTTGAGCTAGATGGCGGCTTGTTTACTTTCAAGACTTTAAGACTCCAGACACTCTATCTTTTGATAGCCAGGTACCATTAACTTTCTTCACCACTTTTGCTTATGCACACATTTGTCTTCAGTGATCATGTTGGGAAGGTGAGCATCATGGAATGTTTGGCTTTTTCTTTACATGAGACAACAAATGTCCCCTTTTTGCATAAGCCAATTTGAGCTAGTTCAAAAAGTTAGTAAGTTTTGGGGGAAAAAAATCCTACTTATCTACATGATTCTGCATGGTGTTCAGAAAAGGCATAGGTTCCGAAGGTTGTAAGGGTCTTCATTATCTTTTTTTATCCCTGCTTTATACAAAAATCACTTCCATGTCTTTCTCGGCCCCTTGCATAATTTTTTTCCCTTGCATAATTTTAAGGGCCTGGGAGCCACTGCCTTCAGAGGTAATCTTTCCCATTATTGAAGAGTCACCACTGACTCTGGAAGTTATTTTTCTTCTTTTAAGAACTGGAAACATCTAAGCTACCCCAACCTGAAACTGAGATACAAGAGGGAATCTATAGAGGAAACTAATTTGATGGCCTGAAGTATTTTGGCCAAGTCTTTGGCAAGACAAGGAAGAGGAGGGTAAGTATCAGAGTTTCAGCCCCGGGATAGCTAAGTGCTCTGAATAAAATAATCTTTGTGTGTGTCTGTTTGTTATTGTGTTCAAGAATCTGGGGCTAGAAAGAGAGGGTTAGAGAGAGAGGAGGAAGAAGAAAGAAAACTCATATAACATTGTGGAGTGGCAGGAAGGCTTTTGTTTGTTTGTTTGTTTTGGGCATCACTGCTCTTCGGTGGTGGGAGTAGGAGGCCCAGGCCCACTGCTGGAATTGAGCCTCCGTCCCAGTGGGCCGCAGTCCCGTGCACAACCACTACGCTACCGGGGCTCAGCCCTAGGAAGGCTTTTAAGAATAAAAATGTCAATACTGATGTTGGGAGGTTTTCTGTCACTATACTAGTCTTCTCTGTTCCATGAATCTTAAGTAGTTTGGTGACAGAGACCTTTGCTAAGCAATTTGTGTATGTGTATGTATGTATTTCTTTTGTTTGTTTGTTTGGGTTTTTGTGGGCATCACTGCCTCTGGTGGTTGTGGGCGCTACCCAGCCGCCGCTGGATTTGAACTGCCAAGTCCGCGGGCTGCAGTTCCGTTGTATGTATTTCTTTTAGTTTAGTTTAGTTTTGTTTTTTGTGGGCTGGTGGGAGTAGGAGGCCCAGCCTTGCTCCTGGAGAGCCGCTGCTGGATTTGAACTGCCAACCCTGTGGGTCGCAGTCCCGCACTCAAGCACTACACCACCAGGGCTCAGCCCAACATATGTATTTCTTTGGTACTTATGGCAAGGGTTGTGGACCAGAGTGTAGATGATAAAGTATAGAACAAAGATAGATAGCATGTGTAGGACATAAAGCAATTCATAAGCTAATTCAGGTGGCTGTACTAGAGTTTAAGTTCTGATCACTGGCATTACAAAATGCTATGGGTAACAGTGGAAACCCAATATCCATTTGTCGAGTCATGGATTAAGCCTTCACTGAATCCCTACGAACCACTAACCAGGAATATGAAGTCTTGCCCTCAGACAGAATACATTAGAAAGTAAGATACCACCTTCCTCCACTTTCCCTCTCCCCATTACACACACACACACCTGCCCAGGGAAGGACAGTCTCTTTAGGGGCTTGCCTGGATGTGTCATTGATAGAGATTATCATACTGGGAACCCCACGGTCATGAGTTATGCCTTGGGTGCCTTGGTCAGAAGGTCTTAAACCAATCTTGTCAATTTTTCTCTCTTCTAGTATAATGTAAGGGTTCTAATTTTGGTCCCATTTCTATTTCCCTAGTCCCACCTGCAAGTGTGATGTATTGATCTGTCACTAGTCACGATTCTGTGACAATATCCTTTGTCCTCCTATGTCTTATGTAAGCTTCTGATTTTCGATATATCCTTGGACGTCATAAAGACCTCATGCTAATGGCCTCCCTTATTCATGGGATGTTTGAGCCCATTGTTGTAGCCTCTGTGTCAGTCCCTCTCATTGAGGGCCCTCCTCTTTAGCTCTGCCCCTCTAGTTTACCCAGTATGATGTCCTTCTCTAGGGACTGGTCTCTCCTGACATCATGTCTAAAGTATGTGAGCTTCAGATTCACTATCTTTGCCTCAAAGGAGCACTCTGGCTGAACTTCTTCTAACACAGATTTTTTTTTGTGTCCTTTTGGCAGTCCATGATACTTTCAATAGTCTCTGCCAGCACCGCCATTCAAGCACATCAGTTTCTCTACAGTCTTCCTTATTCAGTATCCAAGTTTCACATGCCTATGATGTAATGAAGAACACCAAGCCTTGGGACAGGCAGGTACCTTAGTTCTCAAAGTAACATCCTTGCTTTTCAATGATCTATAAAGAGGTCTTATGCAGCAGATTTACCTAATACAATGCATCTTTTGATTTCTTGACTACTAGTTCCATGGCATTAATTGTGAAGACAAACAAAATAAAATCCTCGACAACTTCAAACTTTCCTCCCTTTATCGCGGTGTGACCTAATGGTCCAGTTGTGAGGATTTTGAGTTGTAATCCATACTGAAGGTTACCATCCTTGATCTTTATCAGCAAATTCTTACAGTCCTCTTAACTTTCAGCACAATTTTGTCATCTGCATAGTGCAAATTATTATTTTTTGTTTGTTTGTTTTGGGCATCACTGCTCTCCGGTGGTGGGAGTAGGAGGCAAGCCCCACTGCTGGAATTGAACCTCCGTCCCTGTGGGCCGCAGTCCTGCACACAATCACTACGCCACCGGGGCTCAGTCCCATAGCGCAAACTGTTAATAAGCCTTCTGTGAATCCTGATGCCACATTCTTCTTCATGTAATCCAGGTTCTCTGATGAGTTGCTCATCAGATTGACTAAGTATGGTGAGAGGGTTCAACCGTCTCGCACACCCTTCCTGATTTTAAACCAGGCAGCGTTCACTTGTTTTGTTCACACCATTACCTCTTGATCCATGTACAATTTCCTCCTGAGAAGTGTTCTGCAATTCCTTTTTCGTAGGGCTTTCTATAGATTGTTATGATCCACACTATCAAATGCCTTTGCATATTCAATAAGACACAAGTAAACCTCTTTCAGGTATTTTCTATTTTCAGCCAAGATCCATCTGACAATCAGTGATGACACTCCATGTTCCATGTCCTCTTCTGAATCCAGCCTGTCTGGATCCTGAATCTCTGGCAGTTCCCGGCCAATGTATTACTGCAGCCATTATTGGATGGTCTTAAGCAAAATTTAATTTGCATGTGATGTCAGTGATATTGTTCTATAGTTTAAGCATTCTGTTGGGTCATCTTTCTTTGGAATGAGCATAAATAGGGATCTCTTCCAGCCAGTTGGCCAAGTAGCTGTCTTCAAAACTTCTGGGCATAGATGAGGAAGTGCTTACAGTATGTTATCAGCTGGTTGAAACATTTCATTGGTATTCCATCAATTCCTGGAGTCTTGTTTTTGGAGTCTTGTTTCAGTGCAGTTTGAACGTCTTCTTTCAGTACCACTGGTTCTTGCATGTATACTATCTTCTGAAATGGTGGAATACTGACAAGTTCTTTTTGGTACAGCGATTCTGTGATTTCTTTCTTCTTTTGATGCTTCCCGTGTCATCATTTTATGTTTTTCCCATAGAATCTTTCAATATTTCAATTCAAAACTTGATTTCTCCCCCTCCCCTTTGAGTTTTTTTTCCCTTGAGTTCTTTCAGTTTAAGAGCATATTCTTCCTTTTTGGTTTTGTAACACTAGTTCTCTGCACATATCATTATGATAATTCACTTTGCCTTCTGGAGCTATTCTTTGAAATGTTCTGTCCAGCTTTTGTGTGTGTGTGTGTGGGCATCATTGCCTCTGGTGGGCGCTACGCAGCCACCACTGGATTTGAACCGCCAAGCCCGCAGGCTACAGTTCTGCACTCAACCACTTACGCCACCGGGGCTCAGCTCTGTGCAGCTTTTTGACTTCATCATTTCTTCCACTTTCCTTAGCTACTCTATGCTTAAGAAGAAGATTCGGAGTCTCTCCTGACATCCATGTTGATTCTTTCTTTCTTTCTTCCCTACCTTTCGTGAATTTTTGCCTTCTTCATGAATGATGTTCTTAATGTCATGCCAAAGCTCATAAGGTCTTTTGTCATGAGTGTCCGATGCATCAAATCTGATTTTTAGATGTTTGAAGCTACCAAGTGTTCCATGGGAGAAAAGAGGAGGCAGTCTGCTTCTGTAAAGACGACAGCTTTGGGAATACTCGATCCTGCAGGGTGGCGATAAGTTGGAGTTGACTCCATGGCAACTGGCTTAGATTTGTTTGTTCGATTTGGTATAGCGTGCGGAACAAACCCAAAAGGGTAACATGACAAAAGACGCTGAGAGCTGGGAAGTGAGCTCGGAGGAGTTTTCTTAGAGGAAGCTGCCCTTGAAAGAATGATTTTCAAAAACACCAGCATCAAACAAACGAAAAGAAACTTTGATTTTCATGGATGAAGCTGAGGTGTTGTTGTTCGGTGTCATCAAGTGGGTTCCAACCATGGTGACCTGTGCACAGCAGAATGGAGCACTGCCCTGTCCTGCGGGGCCTCACGCTGCCCCTGTGCTGGAGGTCCTGGCCGCAGCCACTGTGCCCACCCATCCCCATGAGGTCTTTCCTCTTTTTTGCTGCCTCTTCTTGACCGAGCCTGATGTCCTTCTCCATGGACTGGTGAGGTAGAGAGGGCATTAAAAGAGGGAAGAAAGACTGGGTGAATGGATGCAGAGGCTAGCACGCTCAAATCTCAGGAAACGTGCCTAGTGTGGTACAGGTACAGTGTGTTGGAAGGTGAGAAGTGGGGACCAGGAGTATGAAGGAATTTGATTGTTCAATTAGGGTGGTTTGACTGCATGAATTATGGAGTGTAGGCCTGAGCCCCGGGGGCGTCATGGTTGTGCACGGGACTGCGGCCCACTGGGATGGAGATTCAATTCCAGCAGCGGCTCCACAGGAGCAAAGGCTGGGCCTCCTATTCCCACCACCAGAGGGCAGTGATGCCCCCCCCCCAAAAAAAAAAGAAACTATGGAGTGTTATGAGACAAGTTCAGGTAGATAGTAATATGGTCACAGTTGTGTTTTGTGGATAATCTCTCTGGTTATAGTAGAGATTGAAAGAGAGAGAGAGAGAGAGAGAGAGAGAGAGAGAG
>PVJH01037799.1:0-17642 GCA_004026705.1 Nesogale talazaci | reverse complement strand
AAAACCTGAGCACTCGGAGGATAGCTGCAGTCTCAAAATATCTATCCACAATTACTTACAAAGGGACAAATGTCCGTTTCTACAAAGAAAGGATGCTGGTAGACACGACTTTCAGCCCACTCCTGTGAAGCTAACGTGGGCTCCCAGCACCACGGTAGAACAGAGTAGAATGGGTATGGGGGGTTGGGGGAGCTGTAAGTCGTTCCAGAAGCTGAGGGCCTCAAAGTGGCTGGTGCGTTGATTAGGAGACCTGTGCTCAACCACCCGCACCACCTTGCTTAAAGGAACAGAGTCCGCATCGGTAATAACGGGAACTGCTGGCACTGCTTGACTGAATGGGTGAAGAGAGGCCACACTTCATGTCTGCGGGAGCCACGGCAAACAGCGAACAGCGCAGATCGCTGCACAAGGGAAGAGCAGACCGGCCCCCATGGAAGGGCATTCGACAAAGAAGTTGCCAGCTTGTCTGTGGGAAACGTGCACGACAGGCTGAGGGACCGATCCAAATGAAAAGAGACCAAAGGCACGCAACGGCGACCGGTGAGGTGGGAGTCTAGGATGGCTGCAGCTCCCTCCCAAATGGTGCGGAAAACAAGCCAGCTCTCCACCCTGTCGCTCTGTGTGTCTGTGGATGGATCAACAGAGCTAATGAGGCAAGACGTTAGCAAGGTTGAGTGGAGGGCCTCTCGGGGGTCTTTGTTCTATTCTCGCAACTTTTCTTACAACTTTGAAATGATTTCAAAATAAGATTTATAAGACTCTTGGACTTCACAGAAGGCTTCACACGATGATTCATGGAACAATTTATTTAATTTCCTTGAGAAGTCAGACTTTCCCCGGCACAAATACCGACACGCTTCCTCTCAACAGACAATGAGAACAGGGTCACTCGTTACTTTCCATTTTTGCCTGGCCTGTCAAGAAAGCCATTCCACGTTATAAAGAGGCCCGGGCTCAGAGGAGTCATTGACCAATGCTATGTCCAGGCTGTCTTTGTTTGTCATGTGGATGCCGTGTGTGGTCCTTGTAAAGCCCAGACGTGCTTTGAGCCACATCCTGGCATGCATCTGTGGCAGGCCATTGACTTCCGTCCCTCGGGGTCCTTATGGCTGTTGTTGTTGCTGCTTGGATGCTGTCACTCAATCATTCACTCACAAAATGGCTTGGGGAAGACTCACCTGAAAATAGGAATATCCGTTACTCTCAGGGGAGAACTTTTTTTTTTTCAATCAGGCAAACCAGGAGCCTGGGAAACATGGGAACAGCAGGTACAGTAATAGCTTTAAAGCTGGAAAGATTGTGAGTCAAACCCCAGCTCCAACAGCTCGTTCACTTTGCAAGTATGGGTTCAGGAAGGGCTGGCTCCTGCTGCAGTCACAAACATGCCACAGAGCCTCGCAGGCACATTTCTCGCTCACACTACATGTTCATTCCAGGCTGGAGGTGGGGCTCTGATCCATACAGCCATCCTTCCAGGATCAGGCCTGAGGAGGACATCTCCATTCAGAAATACTGCCCTTTGGGGGGGGGGGGGAATCAAGGGATAGGGATGAGGCACTCACATATTGTTGGTCAAAGGAAATACCTCCAAAAAAATCTCACGGCCACTGAGTTGATTCTAAATCGACATGACGGCATAGAACTGCCCTTGTGGGTTTCTGAGACTGTCACTCTATTTTTCTAATTGAATGCTATTCCTGTGTCACACTTATGCAAAGAAAACATTTTTATTCGGAAAGATTTCACAGGCTCTCTGTCCTCATGCCTCATGAAATTTTAGCATGTGTCTTAAAAACAAACACAGGTCAAATATGAAATTATTAAAATGCAGAATATAAAAGATCATGCTAAGCAAATATGAGGTCAAAGGACTATACCACATATCAATAGAATCGCTCTCACACACTTAAGCTATGTGCTATAAAATCATATTTGAATACACAGGTTGAAACCTTGTGGAAATGTATTTGGTGGATGGTTATCTACAGAATCAGGTGGTTGGCAGCTAGCAATTTTTTCTCAAGTTCTGAGAAACCTGGTCCACCCTTGGTGTCATTTCCTGGGACTTCTGCTCCATCAACATCAAATCCAGAACATGCTTTCTGAAACCTCTGTGAAGTAAGCTTTCTCTGCACTCTGTCCTATACCCTATACTGAGTAGCTTGTTCTGACTCCAGAAGAGAAGTCCACCAGTTCAAGAAGTACCACTTCTTGTCCTCATAAAAACCAGAAGATCGTTTCTGTCTTCCCAAGTCCGTGCTCCGCCATCAGCTATGGTCCCGTCAAAATGTGTGTTGTCTGGGTAGACTAGAGAAACACACCCACAGAAAGTCATATGCATGAGAAAGAGTTTTATATAAAGAGTAAGTGCACATCAAGAAAACATCTCAACCCAGTGCTGCCCAAGCCCACAAGTCCAACAGGAGCCCCTATATCCAACACCAATCCACAAAGTCCTCCTCCATCTCACAGAACACACACAATGATGCCGACTGCAGGAGGAGAGCCGAATCAGTGAGTGTGTAAGCTCCTCAGTGCTGCCAGGGCTCTCCACGCAGCTGCTCCAGCACACAGGGCTGCCACGGGGTAGGTCCATGTGGCCGAGAAAGTGAGCCTTGCCAGCTGAAGCAGGGCACTGGCTAAGGCAGCTGCACCCTGGTCCAACCATCAGGAAACAAGAGACCTGAGAACTTGAAAGACGAGGCTCACCAAGCCATTTAATCTCTCGGCCCTTCGATTAACCCCACCTATGGTTGTCGCCCAGGTTGGCACAATCAAGTTTAACCACCTTTGCCCTTGAGGATCATGCGCCCCACCCCCCATCCCTGGTGCTGTGTCCTAGTTCTGAATTTCCTGGGCGGGAACACCTGGCAGCACTTGAACGTCAAAGAACACCTCCTCCAGGTCCAGTACCACTGGCTCCAGGGCATCCTGCAAGGAGCCAACCCACCGCGGTCCTTCAACGGGGTCCATATGCTCCACTGCCTCCTGGCCACCACCACACCGAGGGAGGCTGTAACTCTTTATGGGAGCAGAACGCCTTCATGTCTCCCTCAGAGCAGCTGGCAGTTCTGAATGGCTGACCTTGCTGTGAGCAGCCCAGCTCATACCCATTCCCCGGCTCCATCAGCGTCCAGCAGAGTCCACCCCTGCCATCTGCCTGGAAGGACACCTAAGAACACTTGGTGAACTGCACTCGTGCCCAGCACAGGCTCCCTGGGGGGATTCTGTCAAGTGGACTTTAAGAAGCTCCTGGGAAAAGGAAAGGGCAGGATAATGGCCTTGTTCCATGAAGTGGTCGGACAGAGCCCCTGCGTGCCTTCTCGATGGGTCAGCTTGCTCTCTGCATAGGGGTCAGGCTAGGCCCTGGTTGCAGTAGAAGGACAAGTAGAAGACAGGTGGGTGGGTACGTACATAAGCAGGTAGGTGGGTGAGTGGGTAAATCAGATGGTTGATTGATAGATTGATGGATACGCACAGAGACATATAGTCACACACAGAAGACTCAAATCCTAACCAAACTCACTGCCATCCAGTCACCACAGGCTCGTGGCGACCCTCTAGGACAGGGTGGAGGGGCCCCTATGAGTTTCTGAGGCCGTAAACACTTTACAGGAGCAGAGAGCCCTGTCTTTCTCCCTCGGAGCAGCTGGCATTTCTGAACTTCCGATCTTGCAGTTTGCAGTCTGATAGGTAACCACTATACCACAAGGACTCCTTGTTCAGGCATATAAGGATCTCTGGTAATTCAAAGTTGGAAAGGCCCAGAGGTCACGATAGGACATTGTTTTCCTCGAGGCTGGAGGATAAAAACGTGTGTCCTCTCGGTCCCGCTAGTGTGCACATCTCTGGGCAGGAATGGGCTCGTGTTCATTTTATTTCTCCAGTCTGTGCTGTGAGCCATGCCCCAGCCAAGCTGCCTGAGGGCCACGGACAGATGGACAGATGGATGGATGGAGGCTTGGGGAAGGATGCCAAAATAAGTGAACGGTCTCCAGCAGGAGATGTGAGCGTGGCTGAGGGCAGCAGCACCCATGGGAAGCGAAGTCGGGAGTGCAGGACTCCTGAATCCACCTTGAGCCCTTGGGGCTGGAATGTCGGGGCAACAGGCTTATCATCCCCTTCCTTACGGTGCAGAACCTGGATCCCCAGCCCAAGGACAGGAGGATGGAGGTGTGAAGGCCCTGGGCAACAACTACACTAGCCTTGACCTCTAGCTGATGCTGGCAAGTGGCCACCCTCTGAGTGTGTTCCTGGGAGGCCAGGGAGGGGCCATCTTCAGTTCCCAGCAGGTGGACACCTCTTCCTGGGCACGGCACCTCCTTCTGGGGTGAACCAAGTCCTCCTCTCTGTTCTTTTCTTCTGATGTAGCTCATTTGAGGATGTTCTGATGTCTAGTTCTTGGGTGATTTGAAGCACTCCTTTGTGAATCGAAAGGACCCACCAGCTCTCTGTGGGAGAGACATGAAAACTACAGATTCAAGCCTTGGGATCCTTCAGTTCTACTCTCTTCTGCAGTGTTGCTACCCCCTGATCGCTGCCAAAGAGTTGATTCTGCCTCAGGGACACTCTACACCATGTCCAAGGCCGTACATCTCTACGGAGGCAGATAACCTCACCTTTCTCCCGGGGAGTAGCCAGTGGGTTTGAACTGCTGACCTCCTGATGGCACCCCTTGGAAGCTACCTGACAACAGCGGGTTCCAGTGACCCAATTTTCCTCCAATCCATGCTTCATTATTACAACGTGCAGTCCCTTGAAGTTCCCCTGGAATATCCCTGTAGATCGTAAGGAGCCCTGGAGGTAGTCATGGGTTAGGTGTTGGACTATGACCACAAGGTCAGCAGTTCTAACTCACCTGACACTCCAAAGGATAAAGAGGAGGCTGTCTGCTCCCATGAAGCTGTACCGTCTCAGAAGCCCTAGGAGGAGTTCGACTCCATCCTGTGGGGCTGCTGTGAGTCAGAATTGATGTGACAGAGAGAGCGTTTGTGAAGCATTCCCATGAGGGCACTGGGGTGGTGATACCTCTGTCTATAAACCTCTTGTCATCCCAAGACCACAGGCACCTTGTCTACCGTGCCCGTTGTCAGTAGCCTTAAGTCAACTCCAACCCCACGTCCAACAGAGTGACCCTGTGAACAACGGAAACGAACGTGGGTTCCGCCCTGCTCCATCCTCACAATTGTGACCTTTGAACACATCGTGGCAACCCTCTTGGTCCACTGTGCCCACCCATCTCCTGGAGGGCCTCTCTCTTCTTCACAGGAGCAGGATGCTCCTCTCCAGGATGGCTCTCTCACGGTTGCGCATGGAGCTGCTCACCACGAGGTCAGCAGTTTGAAACCGCCAGCAGCTGAGAAAGAGAAAGATGAGGGCTCTACTCCCGCTGCGATTCACAGCCTCAGAAAACCACAAGGAGTGCGGTTCTAGTCTGTCCTCTGAGGTCGCCGTGAGCCAGAAGTGACTTGATGGCAGTTGCACTGCCACTGAGCTAACATTCGCTTTACATTCATCCCTCACAAACCCTCTGATTCCTTTTTAAACTCAAAAGACCGCCTTGGATCTCATTTGATGCCATCGCATGTACACCAGGGGTGCTCAATAGGTCGATCACGATCTACTGGTCGGTCGCAGATGTAGTATGGATAGACCCCATGGCACTAAGGAAAGAGACATAAGGCTATCATTCATCCTGTCACTTAACTGATACACAGCGCAGCCAATCCAATGCACTCTTAAGTGTCAAGCGCATGCACAAACAACTGCACCTAGTGCGTCAGTTTTGACAAGCCAAGGCAAACGCTTTCCACACTTTTCTTTACTGGAGCCAGTCGCTGCATTCACGTGCTGTCCTTTTCGGGAAGATGCTGAGGTTGACTCACTTGCAACAAAAATTGCAACGCTGTTTCACCTGAACTCTTCTGGACTGGAAGATGGGATTTTGACACTACAAGCAGACATCCAGCTATAGTCTAGAGTGCATGAACAGTTCTGGAACTTACTCGCAGAAGATGAGTACCCAAACATGAGAAAATGTGCTACCTCCCTGACTGCATTACTTGTCTTCATGAGACGAGTGACTCAGCCCTTTCCCCAATAAAGATCATTAAGTCCAAGTACCGTTCCACCGTGACTGATGGGCCTTTGGAAGGGTGCTTGAGGCTGGCTGTCAGCAGCTACTGTTTGGACTGTGCATCCCTGGCTCATTCCATTCAGTGCAAGTCACCAGAGTCAAGTCAGGTCATGACAAAAAATGTGCATCATTCATTGTGTTCTGTTGTGCAATAGCAACTCGTGGGGTTGTGCAAGGTCCATAAACATACATTGTACATATAAAGAATTGTCCGTGCATGTATGAATATGTGTAATCAATAAATAAAGATGTGTTTTGCATTTGTGTGGTTGGCAGATCATTCTGACTTGATCATTTTCTAAGTAGCTCGCATCTGAAAAAGTGTGAGCAACCCCCGAGGTCTACACTGCCAGGTTGACAGTGCAGAGTCTATTTTTTTGTTTGTTTGGTTTTTTTTGCCACGTTGGGCTGCGCACTGCAGGAGCATCTGTTCAAAACCACCACTTGCACCTGGGAGAAGGCTGAAGCTTTCGACACCCTACAGAGTTCCAGGGAGGAGGAACATTGGAGGTTCGAGTGCACGCAGAGGCACCTGGGAAGAGAGGTCGGGTTCCCCGCTTCTGAACAGATGTCCTGGGAACCCCTGTAGGGCACAGACTCCAAGGTCACCTGGAGTGGAAATACAGCAGCAGCTGGCTGTGTGGCTGCTCTGAGGAGGTCAGTTAGGGAGGTGGCATGGAGTCCGTGCTCCCCCAGGGTGCCACAGCTGCAAATGCTGCCCGCACCCTTTGCCACCCTCTCAAGCGGTCTTATGTTGGAACCCACCCATGCAACCACACTACCAAGCCAGGAAAAACTTGCAAGGGAGGTCCTTCTCCAGTGTTCTGGGAGTCTCAGACATGGTGCTGATGACTTATGCCCACCAGCCTTCATGAGGAGACAGGCTCCTGGGGACACCACAGTGAAGCCTGATGAGGCACACCGAGTCCAAATGAGGGTCTGGCTGCGCCACGCCGGTGCAGATGGCCCGGAACCAGAACTGAGCCTGGGGCTCTGACCGCTCCAGCGCCGGCCTGTTCTCCTCCGGGCTCTGACCCCTCCACAGATCGCACATGTGTGAAATCTTCGAGGAATAAAAGCTAAGCTGAGCGATGGGGAGAGGCCTGATTGGTGCCAGACTCCCTTCCTGGGTCCAGCCAAAGGTTGCCCGAGGCTGGGCCCGGCAGACAGAGAGGGCAGCAGCCTGGTGTCGCTGATGGGAAAGTGTATATGGTGCTTACCCCGCATCAGCTGAGGTGATGAGAGAGAAGTGTATGCCCACCCCAAAGACTCATCAAAGCCCTGCTCATAAGTCTTCCCCAGAGAGACTGATCTTGGCAATTCATCGGCCCCGGGCTGGAGCCTAGACGGGACAGCTGAGTCACAGCACCTTCTGAGGGTCACCAGGCCCGGCTTTCTTTTTTGATCTTGAAAAGAGAGGGAAAGGAAGGAGAGGAAGAGGGGGAGAGAGAAAGGAGAAGGCTTTCTTGCGGTAATTGAATTACGGGACTGGCCTCTGGGGCTGACGCTGAGTTCCATGAGGCCTTTGTACAAGATCCGGAGAAGCCCAGGCCAGCCCTGCCAGGATTTCAAAAGGGAAGCAGAGGGAGAGCCAATGGGGCTGCAGGCAGCCAGGGAGCTAATAGGGAGGGAATGGGATGGGGCAGGGAGGGGGTTGCAGAAACTGAAAGCAGAGAGCCGCCTGGCTCCAGGCCCTGCCCTGACCTCGTGTGGCTGCCCGATGCCCTCTCCCCTCTCCAGGCAGGGCGTGGGGATGAGCTGCCCTATACAAACAGAAAGGTCCCCACCAGGGCAAGTCTGCCAGACCAGGAAGGGCGGCACCACCATCCACCAAGCACCAGCTGCAGGGGCCCTGTTGGCGCAGAGGGGAAGTCCTTGCTTTGAAACCAAGGGATGAGTGGTTTGAATCTGCCGGGTGACGCTCAGGAGGGAGACATGGCTTTCTACTCCCATGGAGACTCAGGCTCACCACCTCCGCCGTCCAGTGGGCAGCACCCACGGCAACCCTGTAAGACAGGGTAGCACCACCTCTGTGGGTTCCCAATGCTCTCCCTCCTCGCAGGAGTACAATTCCTCCTCTTTCTCCCTCTGAGCTGCGGGTGGTTTCAAAATGCTGACCTCGTGGCCAGCAGCTCAGTGTGCACGTAACCCACTACACCAGCAGACAGGGCTCCTCTGGAAAGATCAGCCCTGGGAGCCCGCCGGACAGCTCTGACTCATCCTCTAGGGGTTCCATGAGCCAGCATCGTCCTGCCAGCAATGGGTTTGGGGCCTTTGCTTTGCTTTTTGAGCACCTGCTACAAGGTCATCTGTCCAAAGTGGGGACAGCCTCGTGTGTGCCAGAAGAGGACAGGCCCTGGAGAAGAGGACAGTGTGCTTGATAACAGGAGGGCCAGAGACAAGAAGGTCCGTCCTTGAGGAGCGGCGCTGACCCGGTGGCTGCAACAATAGCCTGAAGTGTAAGAACACCTGAGAGGACGGCACCGGGCCGAGGGCTGTCCCGTCCTGTTGGACAAAGGGTGGCTATAGGTTGGAACCAACCGGACCAGACTCACAACAGCGACAACAGCATCTCTACAAGGCAGTGGAGGCTCCATGGTGGAATTCTGCCTTCCATGGAAGAGACTTGGATATGTTCCTCACACGCAGCTAACCCCTCTGTCCAAGCTGCTAAACATTTGATTTACATTGCATTTCCTTGGGCTGTTGAAGGCGTGCTCTTTGTATTCACAGAAATGCCAGCATCATCAATGATGATGACAATATGATCTGTTGAAGCTTCCTGCTAAGCACCTCGATAATTCCTCTTTATTATACTCCTTGTGGATTACAATTAGTTAAAAAAGGAAATCTGACTAAAGTCTACAGTGTGGTGGGAATATTAAACACATTGTGCTTTTTCGCCTAATAAAAGTTTTTTTAATTATAAAAAAAAGTACCACAAACTGCTAAAAGGACAAATTGATCTGTATTGCAAGATGGAAGGCCAGAATGCTCCTCGGAGTAAAGTGACCAGATTTTAAGCGGGACATTATTGAACGGGGATGGGGTGGGGGGTGTCTTGGTTAAAAATTTGGTCTATATGGAGCAACAAAAATTTTCATAGAATGCAAAAATAGTATTGTAATATATTTATTTTCACTTTAAAATGCCACCGGACACAGGACAAATGTTAAAAAGTGGGATGTCTGGTCACCTTTCCTTAGAAGCAAGGATGGTAAGTCTTCGTCTTACATATGTTGGACGCACGTTGACAGGAGAGACTGGTCCCTGAAAAAGGACATCCTGTTTGGAAGGGCAGTGCAAAAGGGCAGGGCCCTCTCCGAGGCGATGGACACGGTGGCTGCGCTGACGGGCTCAGGCGCAGGAGCGATTGTGAGGATGGTACAGGGTGGCGGAGCAGTGGGTAGTCCCATTGTAAGAGCGTTGCTGTGGGTCAGAGCCGGCACATGACACCTCTCACAGCAGCAATACACCCAGAAGACAGGCCTGCTGTGGGCCCGGAGAAGACCAGCTGACCTTCTAGTGGGAGAAACAAAGCAGAAACCAACGCATGGCAGAGTGTTAGAGCAATCAATCGGGCAAGGTTGCCACCAGCCTTGGGTCACCAGCAAGCCTCACGCAGTCCCTCTCAGTTCCAGCAGAGCGCCAGGCCCGAGGTCACTGAGCCGACCTGTCCCCCCTGTCCAGCAGCTCGTCACACCCCTGGTGCAGAGGGAGGCAGCTGTGAGTCCATTATGTGCCGGGCTCTGCTCCCTGTAGCAGGGAAAGGAAACTGCACACATGTGTTATTAACACTCACCGCCGGTGGCTATTTTAAACCCCCATAATCACCCTAAGTGACTACCACTGATGAAGGTTTTACGAGAAATGTGAAAATTCATCCCCAGTCCCTCCGCGGTGGCTCCAAACCACCTCAGAGTTAACTTTATTAGCTTGCCAGCCTGGAAGCAGGCACGTCCGGCATGATGTGAATTTATTTTTCCATTCGGTCCTGCCTTCTCTCTCCCCACCAGCCTGCCAGCATCACCATCACAGATGAGCTTGGCCTGGGGGTGGAGAGGCAGGGGCAGGGGCAGGCAGCTGCCAAGGGCCTCCTCTCCCGGGCTGTGGAGCTGTGGCCTCAGCTACAAGGCTCTCCCGGTGGGTGCACCTGGCCAGGTAGCTGAGTTTGTCAGCCCCACACACCAATTCCTCCCCTAGGTGCCACTCCCAGCCCATGGTACCCATGTCCTTGTCTCCTCCTCCTCCCCAGATCTGGAGCTGTCTCACTTCAAGCTCACTCCACTTTCTTAAGGGTGAAGCTGAGCACCTGGGTGCCAGGAGCCTGACCTCGTTCATCTCCTGGGGCTAGAGGTCCAAGCTCAACAGTCTTGTGACCACATCAAATGAGCTCCGAGGGAAAGACAGGTGTGAGCCACACGTCGGAGGCTTTAAAACGAATGGTTCCCTTCAACGAAGGGATCACAGCAGCCGACTCCAGGCAGGTGGTGGTTTGGGGCAGAGCAGCCAAGACAGAGATGCAGTTCATGGATCTGTGATGAAGGATACCACAGTGAACACTCGCCAGGTTCAAGGCACCACCAGCACATCCTCTGGTTCCTCTTCCCAAGAGTCCTAAGAAGGAGAAGCCCCACCCCACTCTTCAAGAAGAGGGCATGGAGGCTCCGAGAGGTGACACTACTGGCCTCCAGTCTCACAGCTGTGAGGGAGAGACAGGGAGCTCAGCACGCAGGTGCTGCACGGAGGGACGAGGAAGCTCTCACAGACACCAGGCCTGTCTCTTCCTATTTCTGCTGCAAGGGATGCTGTGGGTACCTCCGAAATGTGGGAGGATTGACACTGCAGAAACTGGCGAATGCTATATATACCCCCGTCCCTGGGACCAGTTTACCAGCCTACTGCTTACAGGAGAAATGACATGCCAGATGTTCTGGAGGCCTGCACTTGTTCCTAGGAAGAAACTAGAATGCTTTCTGGAAGATGAGATGGCAGAGTACTGCATGAGACCAAAAATGCTGGAGAGCCACAGTTCCTGAGCAAAGGGTCCTGGTTGTGCTTGTGCATCAGAAAGACCACTCCAGGGATGGATGGGCGGAGGCGTGCTAAGACAGAAATTGGCTAGATGGTAAGCTTCTCCTGGGTTTCTGGCAGGACAACGCTCACCCCCCAGGCTCCAGGCAAGAAGCCTTCCCCATTTCTTCCTCCCTTGGGGGTGATCCACATTCAGCAATCTTTGGTGTTTCTGGGCTTGTAGACAAAGCACTCTAATCATTGTCTCTGATCGCCTGACATGTTTTCGTGTGTGTGTGTGTCCAATTTGTTTTTCTTACTAAGACATGAATGAGAGTTCTTACTTCGCTTGAACTTGATGACACCAGCAGAAACCTTCTTTGCAGACAGAATCCCACATTCATAGCATGGGGTTAGAATTTCAACGCACCTTCTGGGAGAGAGAGAGAGAGACAATCCAAGTCACAACAGGCACATCTCCAAAAGTCAGCTACCACCTTATGGGAAGCACTGAGACTTCTAAAACTTGAGCTTCTGTCCCTGGAAGAGCTCAGGGGAGCAGTCTGTGAGAAGCTCATGGTATCATTTCAAATCTAGAAGGTTTTTAGGCATTTCCCCACGAGCGTCAGAACGTGCCTGCTCCATGTCAATGCACCCTCAGGAGACTGAGCCAAAGGGGGAGAGTCCTCTAAGCCTTTCTTATGTCATGATCATCATGGTCACAGTCAGCTCCTCCCTGGTGTGTTTGCTTCTCCTTATTACCTTGACATATCTCAGGCAACTAACTCCAGTCTGTCCAGCGGAGCTCATCCCTTACTCATCTTTATAACCTCCAAGCCATAGCGCTGACTGGATAGATGGATGAATGGACAGATGGACAAGTGCAGAAGTGGTGAGTGAATGGATGAAGGGATGAACAGTAGGTATATTAACAGATGGGTAGATCAGTAGATGAATAGGTGGATGGAGAAATGAATGAGTGGATGCATAGTTGGATGCATACGTGGATGGATGAGTGGATGGATGGATGAATAGACAGATGGAAGAAAGAAATGATTATGTGGATGACCCTCCTGACCCAGTGAAGCCCCTAAACATTCTAGATAAGAGGGATACTTAGGAAGAGCAAGAGGCCACTGTGTGCCTCTTTACAAAGAACCTTTACAAAACCAGTCAATTAAAGTCCAGGAGACAAGGAGAGAATAAAAGAGAGATACACGACCTTGACAGATACAGAGGACCAAAAGGAAAAAGTTTACGAGTCTGTGTCTCTTGTGATGTCAACTTGTAAACCTTCTTGGTTTTCTTTATGTCTCGTGGCTGGTATAACTCAGGGAAAGGAATGTCTTTGTCATGTCATGGGGGCATGTGGCTTGTCTTTCTAGTGGGTGAGTGACTTGGCATTGGGGCATGCTTAATGTGACTTTGTTAACCAGTGAGTCAACCTCTCTAATGTCTCCCAGGGAGGAATAATCTCTCTCCCTGTCTTTGATACCCACTTCCCCCCAGATATTAGCAGCCAACCAGGACAGGCACTCCTTGGCTCTCTGGATCCAAGGGCAAATGTGGACCTGACCTTGGAGCACTTAGTAAAGTCCCCACCTTCTCTGAGACCCTGCTTCTCAGTTGTGGGGAGAAGTGAGTCTGATCAGACCTTCCTCTGGGTTTCCCTGATGATCAGGTGGAGAATGAGAGGGGAATACACTCTGCAAACTGTCAAGTTCTGCTTCCAGATGAGGCGTCGACACCACCGCTGTGCTCCTCCCTGAACCTGGATGCCGAGAACTCCTCAGACACACACGAACAAGTATGATGGTGCAGTTCCTATAGTTGAAGAAGAAATAGGTTCTTGACATAACTGAGACTTGAAGAAAGTCGCTGGCTTCTGTGACTAAATTGCCCTTCACCTCTCTGTGCCTTAATTTCGTCTCCACTAGACTAGCATCTCCCTGTTGTTGGTGGTTGCTGGTGAGTCGATTCTGACTCCTGGCAAATCCCATGTGTCCCAGGCTGGGAACGGTCCAAATGGGTTTCTCAAACAAAATCTTAACAGAAGGAGGTCGCCAAAGTTTTCTTCCCATGGTTCCTCTTGGGAATGTTGCATCGCCAACCTTGGGGTCCGTGTAGTTGAGCGCCAACCATGGTTGCCACCCAACACTTGATGCAACAACACTCCCGACAAAAGCAAGGGGACCTTAGAGCGCTGCTGTAAATCATTCAAAACAAGCTTGTTGGAGTTCTTCCCATTGAGTCGATCTCCATTGGGCCAACTCCAACTCAGGGCCATGTCTGAGGAGGAGTGCTCCATGGGATTTTCAAGGCTGGGATTTTCCAAAGCGGGTCTCCAGACCTCTCTTCCCAGGGCCTTGGAGTGAGTTCAAACCACCAACCCTTCAGCAAGTCCCTGAGGCCTTTAACCACGGTCACCACCCAGTTCATCAACCCTCTCTGATGGTCATTTGGAAGGTGATCCAGGCAGGACTCTGAAATTCTTCTGGCCACCTAGATTGTGGTAACCAGTACCCAGCCCTGCCCACTGCCATCAGCCAATGGGCCCTCAGCTTGAATGGAGTTGTGAAGATTGAAGGCCCTGGCCAAGCCCACAGACATCAGAAGAAGGATTAGTAGGCAATCGGGATGGCTACTGTCACATAAACAACATAAGGCAAGAAGAAAGCTGTGCTGGAAAATAATGAACACTATCAATGCCACTGACAAAGACCAGGATACTTTGGGTTATCAATAAAATTAAAAACCCAAATTCAATTCAAGAAACTTAGAACCTTCTACTTGCATATGCTTTCTGGTGGATGATAATTAAATGTCTTTGTTGCTTAAGTTACTGTCTGTTGTATCATCCATTCCTTGCAGCTGAACACATTCCTAACAGAGCCACGGAGTCATGAGAACAGAGGACCACATGAGAATCATGCACAAAGGAGGGGAGGAAAAGGGAGGGGAAAAGTATGTTACTAGGGGAGAAAAAGTTGCTAGACCAGGAGCTCAGAGTTGTCTACCTCTCACCACCACCACCACCACCCCTGCAGGTTCTCAGCGTCTTGGACCATCCATGCCAACTCCCTCCTACCTCCCTACAAGGATCTCCTTAGAGCATAGGATACTCAACTCTCCTGTACGACCATGTTGGAACAGACTGTCTGGAAGAAAGAGCAGGCCTGTATTACCAAGTTATGGCCTCAAAAAAACAAAACAAAACAAAAACAACCAGCCTCTCTAGCTGGTCCACTGTCCCTTGTCCCCAACCTTTGGAGGGTTTCAGTGACCACAGGCAGGGTGAATACAGGGACCTCCTACTGGACGTTCTTGTGGATCTTGTCATGAGCCCTGGACAGCACTGACTGGGAAAGCTCCAGCCTTGGATCTAACTCTTGGCTTGGCCCTTTTCTAGTTCTGCCTCTCTATGAGGTCAGAGGCTCCATTCTGTTGTTTTTTAAAATGGACCTATGACTCGAGGCTACCATAGCGGGTCATTTCTGTGGATTAAAGGAGCATGCATATAAAGTGAGGTAAGTCACTGCCCCTAATCAATGTCCTAGAAAGGGCAACTGCTGTTGTTCATTTCCAAGAGACTGTTTGGTCCTGACCGGCTGATGGCCTTGGGATTTGCATGGAGACCTGGGCTCCCTATGATGACAGGGCTGTAGGCCCTCTGCCATCGTGGACGAGGACTCGGCTCATGTGAGTTGCTGGTGATGCCTTGGCCCACAGATCTATTTTTCCAGCTGTGAGAATCGCTCTGGCTAATAGCTCCCATCCAGCTCTTTCCATGATTGAACTTGAAAGAGTGTGTTTGCTTAACACCCACAATGTTCCAGCGCCCATGAAGCACAGAAAGAGCACACGGCTGGCTCGGTGGGGGTGGGGGGGGCGGGAATCTCTCCCATTCCTGAAATTGAGCTGGACAATCATAATTTTGGTTTGAACCAAAGGAACCGCAGGTTTCTCTCTCCCCATCCAACACCTTCTGAGGCTTTTGCTCCGGCTTGCCTTCCAGGACCTCACCCCAAAGGCCTCCCTGGGGTGTGCTGGGTTTAGCTTCTCAGCTACTGTCTCTGGGTCGTCAAAGCTGTGGTTATAGAGCAGAGACCGCGTGGCCCCATCCTAGAAAGGGGCTCCCTGGGTGGCCTCCTCTCCTCTCTGTAGCCCTCTCCTCTTCTTCAAGCATTCTGCTTCCTTCAGACTTCGTTCTTCAGATTTGCTTACTCCTCCTTCATTTGCCGTTCTCCTCCCCTAGTTCGCATTGTTTCTCTCCTTCCTCCAGCTTCTCCTCCTCTTCCTCACTCCCATTCTCATCCTCTCTTTCTCTCCCCATCATTCACTCTCAACCTCCTAGACTCTCTCTCATTCTCTGACTACATTGATTTCTCTGTTTCTTCATGACTGCCTCTCTCGCTGTCCCTTTTCCCCTTTCTCACAGAATATCTCACTCTGTGAGATAAAAAAAAAAAAAGAATCTCCCCCACATCCTCTTATAGATGGGTCTCAGTCTCTCTCCCCCTCTCTGTCTCAAACCCACAACCCTCATCTCTGGCTTACACGTGAAGCCTCTCCTCTTTCAGGAGCGCTGCCATTCCCTCTGCGTTTTCAGATGGTCTCCTCCATTCACCACCCTCAATTGATAATACAGAAGGACTACAACTCATCCTCAAGTCACAGCTTTGTCATGGCATACTCTCATCAACTAGAACAAGACAGCTCCTGAAGAGCTTCCAGTCTATGTACTTTATCTGGGGCCCAATGGTTGTGCTGCCTAAGCAATCAAGCTCATATGTCCATGTGGCTCTCCCTGCCGTAATCAGATGAAAAAGTCAATGTGACGCCCATTGGGGTGATGGAAATACAGGTGTGTGATTTGTCTATTTTCTTCTTTCTCGCCCCCCCCCCGCCTTCATCTCTGCAATGGAAAAGAATAAATTTGTAAACCTTAAGCAAGTCCATTTTTAAAACCCAAAAGCAATAGCCAAGAAACTCCCTGGTTCCACGCTCTCTCTCGCCCTCCAGGATGATGTGAAACTTACTCTCTTTTCGTTGTGTTTTGTAAGGCAGATCCCTTCAGAGCAAGCAGAGCCCTCCGTCCTTAGAGGGAGGCAATGGCAACACGTGCAGGAACGCCGGTCATCTGGGTTAGTGAGCATTTCCTTACTGGTTTCTAGGTCTGAGAGAGCTGAACCCCTGGCCTGTGATATGAGTTTTCAGGCATTCCCATCTTGTCACACATCTTTCATACCTTTCTGGATGGTCAGTTTTTCAATGCCACTGAGAAAGCAAGCTCTTACATAGCTGAATGTTTCAACTTTTCTTTTTACAACACCTAGAACTTGAATCATCATGAGCAAAACTGGCCCCCAACCTCCACTTTAAGATGGTAAAGAATTCCTCTACATTTTCTTCTAGTAAGTTAGTGACTTTTCTTGCTATTTATATTTGTAACGAAAGAATCAAATACACAGACAGTCTTAAATGTACAGCACAGTGATTGTAAGCTATAGAACATTTGCATAAGGATTAAACCACCAATCACCAGCCAAGATGCCACCACAGTTTTGAGTTTGTAAATACCCACTGGTTTGGGGTGTCGTTCCACATGCATGGAGCTTTCCTGTATGCAGGATCTGTTCAGCCTGGTGTCTTTCAATCATCGGAGCCTCGTGGTCCATGTTAAGAACTCAGCGGCTAACTGAAAGGTGGATGGTTTAACCCAAATGGTCACTCTTGGAGAAAAAGAGAGACCAATCTGCTGCCGGGAAGAGGTGCAATCTTGGAGAGCTTCTGAGAAGTTCTGCTCTGACTTGCAGAATTGGTACAAGTCAGGATGGACGTGAAGGCTGTGGTTCTTATTTTGTCTTTCTCTCGGTCACAAGCTCCATCAATGTGAGATTCATCTGTATTACCTGTACTAATGGAGTCTCTCTTTTTACTGCTGTGCAGTATTCCACTGCATAATTACACCACATTTTATTATAGCTCTGGGTTTCTTTACATTTAAATCTTAGATCCATTGAAGTGTATATGGATACGTGGTGTAATACAACTGTTTAAAAATACACCCATGACCACCAGAGGCAGTGATGCCCCCCCCCCCAAAAAAATATAAAGATCTTCTGGTCTCAGTATCATTTATTGAATAGCCCATTTATCCTCCCTACCCTGAAAGTCCATGTAAACCCTGCATCAAAATCTCATTTGTATATGTATCTAATAATACATTTTTGTCTATCAGTGGTCAGTTTAAGTCATGTGGCACACTGTATGAGTTTTTTGTGTGTGTGTGATATGCTCTAAGACTTGACAGAACATTCTCTCTCTCTCTCTCTCTCTCTCTCTCTCTCTGTCCTTGCTATTCTAGTTTGGAGAATTTGGTCTATATCTTTTTTTGGTTTGGTTTGGTTGAAAAATATTGCTATTTTTCTATATGAACTTGAAAATCAGCAGAGGTAAAAAATAAAAAAAACTTGATCCTCTGAAAGGACAA
>PVJH01037798.1:0-17464 GCA_004026705.1 Nesogale talazaci | reverse complement strand
GGCATTCCTGCAGAACAACACCTAGTCCACAGTGCTCATGGAAATCTGCCACCGCCTGCTGAAGCTGGTAATGGCCAGAGAGGAGACTAACTCCTCGGCAGAGGATGCCTCAGAAGGGAGATTTATAGATAAATGATCTGGTATGCATGGGTTTAGCCACATGATCTGGTTCAATTCTTGCACGGACTTCAAGTTCAAAAACTCACTGGTGGTTTTTGAGGTCCTTCCTAGGACTGTTGCCACCCCTGTTTCTTCCTGCTGAAGAAAGCCCACACCTTCATTTTCTTCAGCTGCTCTATGGTCCTGAAGCTGTCCCACCTGGGTTTTTGATGCATGATTGGCCAGTACAGTTACACATTTAATGTTTCCTTCGCCCCATAGTTTCTGTCCGTCACCTGGGATGGTGGTGGTTGTGGTGGTGAAGTGTCGATCATTGAAATTGGTTTCCCCTACCTCCTCCCCTCTCCCCACCTTCCCCAGACCCTCCTATTTTCCCTACTCTCTTTTCCATTCCTGTTCCTGGATCCCGTGTGTCATGGGTTATTATCTCTTATCTGTACCTGTGCACATGGTCTAGTCTAGCTCACAGTGAAAGGCAAGATTGGGGTCATGATAGTGCAGAGGTGGGGTACATGAGGAAGTCTCCAGGAACCAGAGGAATATTGTGTGCTTCAGTGCTAAACTACGCCCTAGATGACTCACCCCTTCCTTTGACCCTTCTGTGAGTTAATGTCCCACGGTCTACAGATGGGTTTGGGGTCTCTGCTCCCACCCCTTTATTCTCAAAAATATGTGTTTTTGTTTGTTTGTCTGTTCATTTTTTGGGGGTCATTTGATGCCTGTTATCCAGTTCTTTCAACACCTCATGATTGCACTTCAGATGTCCTTCTTCTGTGTGGGCTTGTTGCTTCTCTGCTAGATGGCCTCTTGTTTAACTTCAAGCCTTTTGGGCTATTATAGAGTTTTTTGATACTATAGGGAGGGAGGCTGGGAAGGAGCAAGGCAAAGAACTGAAACAAAAATCCTCAGAATGGTAAAAATATTCCTGGAATATGGATAAAAATGGGAAGTGATGACAGGACGTGTACTGTGAGGAAACCGACTGTGACAGAGCTGAAGCCCAATCATGGCACAGAAAGTCACCGTAGGAAACAATACATTCTTTAATGTCTTAATATTGTATGTTTAGTACCTTATTAACAGTCTTTCTTAGATTCTGTAACAGATTCTTCCTGATATTTCTGGCAGACTAGGAGATGAAATGATAAAGAAAAATATGTGGTGAAAATAGAAATACTGGAAGATTTGAGGAAATGGATATTTCAGTGTTAGAGTTCTAATGTGTCATGGAGAATACAACACAATACTGCTCAGTTAACTAGGGCATCACCAATCTCCACTTAGCCAAGTTTTAATTGAACTTGCTAATTGGCAACCTCTAGAGTTACTGAAGTGGAGAGCTGTGATAAAACTCAAATACCTCAGACTCTCTGGAGGACAGGATGATATTGGATTCTTTCACCAAAGAAATGATGCATGCAGGTGTATTGATACCTTCAATTCTTGTTATAATAGGCCTGTCTGCCCAGCAAAATCAAGAACCGATAGGCTTGGATGACTTAGAGCAGTCTCTCAATGCTGCAGAAAGTCATTATCCCAATGACTTCACCAGCCCAGGCACTGGGGAGGGTAAGTTCATCAAGTTAGAGAAGTATTGGGCAAACTAGTTTATCTCACTAGTACTTCCTTTCCATCACTTTTTAGGAGATATACTGAAGGTTTGTTTTATAGAGGGGATAAACCTACTTTAACTATACTGTTCCAAAAGTATATCATTATGTCTACATAGTATGATACTTTAATCAAAAAACAATTGATAGATAAATTACTATAAGTCATAATAAATAATTTCAAAATAAATAAATAAGTTTCTTTAAACACTGGTTTCTAATGAAGTCCTTTCTTATTTTGAGAAGCTAATATGAATCATCATGCCTCTAAGTTGGCTGAGGAAAAAAATCAAGCAAATGTTAAACTTTTGCTATAATTTTATTAAAGATATTAACTACAGAGACTCCTGTTTCCAGGGTTTTATAGTGGGATATAGAAAGAAAGTAACCACAGTGAAATTTAGTGTAGAGAACCAACTAATTTGGACCATGCTGACTGACTATGAGAGGCAATTGTTATCTGAGCTACACGTGTACTAGCAAAGCAAATCTTGGCAAGTTACCATCTCTTCTGTGTCTTAGTTTCTTCCTGCCTAAAATGAGAGCAATAATATGCAACTAGATTATTATCAGCACTAAATTCATACATGTACAGAGATTTAAAAAATTGTATAAACCTAATATATATTTAGTGAATATCAGCTCCTTGTCTGCTTTTAGAGATTAGTTGATGGTGCCTATATTACAGAAAGGCATTAATAAAATTTCTAACACTGAGCTGTGTAATATTAGGAAACAAAATTTTAATAAGGAAAAGTAAAAATTCTACCGTTTAAGAACACACATTTACTCAAGAATCTATTGTTAAATGAGATGATCTATCTGAAGGTTGGGTTCTGTTGGGTTTATACATTGGACTGTGATCCACAAGGTTGGCAGTTCAAAACTACCTGCAGCTCAGTGGGAGAAAGACAGAGATTTCTATTACCGTAAACAGTTACAGTCTCAGAATCTACCAGTCTCAGAGGCAGATTGATGCCAAGAAGCACAGTGATCTGCAAGAAATGCTGAACCCATAAATTTTGAAAAGAGAGGAGAAAGTTTTTCTTTAACCAATAGAACTAGAAAAACTTCCCCAAGACACATTGCCCTGAATTAGGACTTATGGCTTTTAAAACGCTGGTAGAATAAATTTCTGCTTGTTAAAGTGACCCACTTGAGTTATTTCTGTTATAGCAGCACTAGGTAACTGAGACCATTTGCATTTCTCAAATAATTATTAGAGTTTGGTGTATTTTCATGTGCTTATTCATGAAAAAAAATTAAAGCTAGACTAAATCAAGATACTATATTCAGTTTGCATTTTATTTCATAAAACATTTACGATATCTATGCATATATATAAAATGTATGCAGGTGTATTGGGAACTTGTATATATACACATATGTGTGGCTATAAATATTAAGTTCACTGAATAGGTAAATTAACCAAATTACTATAAATTATTGTTAAATTATATTTTAAGCAAATTCTGCTGCAGAAAATGATCTATGGAATTTATTTCCTGCCTCCAATCATTTGGTAAATTTCACACAGGTTGCAGATAACTCCTTCCTGACAGGTTGCTATTACTTTGAAAATAATTTTTTAGCATCACATATCTGAGGTGGATGGCAAATAGCATTGACACATTTTTAGTTTTTATTTCCCTATCCATCTAAAGAGAAAGACTAAGAATGGAAATTCTAAAACTGTTGCCTGATTTTCATATGAACACATCAGTGTATCCCCATTTCATAGGACAGGAGTAAAGCCAAAAATGGTATTTTAAACTTGTTCCCTTCATAATCAGTGTCATTTTCAAAACAGTGATATGACTAATAATTAAAAAGGGCAATTTTGATTTTTGCTTAAAAGTGAATGAGGAAGAATATTAGTCTAGCCTTCCAGAAATGGGAAGCTGGTTTCATGGGTAAATTGCCACCTGAAAGGGCCCTAAATGATTAGGACAAGAATTCAGGAGTGACCATTAATATATCAAGAATACTAAAATAAAATTTTAAAGTTACACTTCTTAACAGATTTTGTTATACTGCCACCAAGGCTTAGTCCAAGGTCAATAAATAAGCCTCATAAAATGATACCATTTGTTTCAATGTGAATTTGAATTTAACAGGTGTGCATGCAGTGAAGATCTATCTCATGTAGACAGGAAGAGTTTTGGTGTTCATAGACCTCCTTTCCAGTCTTGTTATTTATATTCTTAAATATGATGAAGATGATCTCAGATCATTTTAGTAGTGAGCTTCATCATGTACAAGCAGGCAACCCCTGTGTTAGTCTGGGTTGACTAGAGAAACAAATGCATAAATGCTCAGAGCAATTGTGCATTGAGAAGATATCCCAGCCTAGTCTAAATCAAGTTCATAAACCCGATATTAGTCCATATGTCTGATACCAATCGACAAAGTCCTTTTCAGACTCACAAACACGTGCAACAATGCCGATGTACGAAGATCACAGGTCAGAGTTGTGGCTTCGGTGATGGTGTCATCATCTCATCGGGCTCCTCCAGCTCCATGTGCCTTTTCAACAGGAACATAAGCAGAGAGAGTGTGTTTACCTTCTCTCTATTAATTTCCTTCCAGTGCCCAAATGAGATCATCAAGCTGGGAATTGGTTGAAGGCTAGACTCTACACCTTCTCAAGTTGACAGGAGATTGTGTAACTAGTGCAACACCCAAGCCAATATTTTTTTTTTTTAGGCATCACTGCCCTCAGGTGGTTGGAGTAGGAGACCCAGCCTATGCTCCTGGGAGCCGGTATTGAACCTCAATCCCAGTGGGCCGCAGTCCCGCGCACAACCACTATGCCACCGGGGCTCAGCCCTCCCCAGCCAATATTTTTAGTACAAACAGAAATGATTTTGTCAGGTTGTTTCATTTAGCATGAAAATCTAGTAAAACAGACTACCAAGCATATGGTGTTAGTTACACAGTTTCACGCCAACTTGGTAAAAGAATGAAGGGTAGAATCTAGCCTGTCAGTCAGGTCACAGTCTGAAGATGTCTCCTTGTAGACAGGGCCTAATCATGAGGATACTTGGATCTCCCTCTCTTCCTCTCTGGAGGCAGGGCATATCACTCTCTCTGCTTCTCTTTCCTGTTGTCAGTCACATGGAGTCAAGCAATGATGCTGAAGGCAGGACAATCACAGGCCAGTAAGTGCAGTCTTGTATATTCAAGCATCTTAGCACTGGCAAGGACTGCTCTGTGGCTTCTCAAACATTTCTGCACTGACAGGAATCTCTCCATGGCTTTTTCAGCTTCAGAAGCCAGAGCCCTGGAGATGCAGCCTCTGCCATTGGATCCACAATACCTTCCACCCACTGGGCTGTGATATTCCTGCATTTGGCATCATTACATGTGCTGTTTGAGTCAAAGAGGAATTTATGCACTAGTATTGGACATGTGGATTAATAATGGATTTATGGTGGACTTGATCTGGACTTAGCTGGGATGTTTTCTTAATGTACAATTACCCTTTGATATAAAGCTCTCTCTTACATAATATGAGCATTTTTGGATTAATTTCTCTAGTCTACCTGGACTAACACACATAAGGAAACAATTTGAAGCAAACAAAAAAAATCAAACAAATGAACAAACAAGATCTAACACCAATTAGCAATTGATAATTTGGCTCTTCATCTTAATGAACAATTGAGAGAAAGAAAACGATGCTTTTCTATTCTTTTCAGATACTTTACTGCTTACATCAAGGGGTAGGGACTTGACTTCAATACAACAAAACTAAATCATGCATAAAGTAACAAAGCACCACACTTTATGAAATTTACCTGAAAACTACAAGACTTTTTTGTATGGCCAATGACTATACCATATTACAAGGTAGCAAATCTTGATGGATGTCTGTATATTTCACCATTATTTTGGCATACTAGAATTGGGAATTGTTTTGCTTTGTTTTTATCCACATTATGCCTCTGTGAGAAAGGCTACCAAAATATTTATCTATATTATCATTAATATTAAAGATAAGATTATAAGATATCATTTGAATTAAATAGCATTATATTAAATGAAAAATTAATAATTAAAGCTAGAATAACTAAGCAAAATATAAACAGACTGTGGCAATCACTTAATCTGGAGTAAATTTCAAGATTAAGTGTGTAGGGATGGAGTCTGTGATCTTCCTGCATTCAGCATCACTGCTTGTGTTTTGTGAGCCTGAAGAGAGCATATAGATTGGTATCATACATATGGGCTAATATCAGACTTATGACACTGGACTAGGCTCAGCTGGGATGCTTTCCCAATGTTCAATTGCGCTTGTATATAGATATGTGTCTTTATGTATTTGTTTCTCTAGTCTACCTGGACTAACACACAGGCTATATCTGAAGAGTCTTCAAAATGCTCAAGACAAATGAAAAAATTACTGGAATTTCCCCATGCACTTTTTAAGCTCATTTACAAAGTACTACAAATTACATTATCCTCCTTGTGCCATACTTACAGTAAGGAACTCTGGGATATAATGATGGCAGCCTTTAATAATCAAAGAATAAATTTTCAATTTACAAAACTAAAACAACTATGTAGTGATATTTTATAACCATAGTTTATACATAGTGGGCTATATTCAGTAGTATGCAGTATTCCTGTGTTTTAAATTTATACTGTGAATAGACTCAGTGATATGTTAAGGATGGGATAATTGGAATGATTCACTCTACCTGCAAACCAAAAGAGGTTCTGTACCTATAAAGAATTTTTAAATAAAGTATAGGTCAATATAAACTATTTTGCTATTCAACCCCTTCCTACAACATTAATGCACAAATATATACATACGCACATAATATAATTAGATTTTTCTTGCTAATTTTATTACTAGATATTGATTGACACAAAATAAAAAGAGAAAAACTAAATTAAGACAAATCTTTCTCCAGCCTCATGATTCTCTTTTGGATCTATGAATTTGGCACTGAGGGTGAGAAAGACAATTGAGTCCACCAGAAATGGGTTTGTGACACTGATACCTGAGAATTGGAAGTAGTTACGACAACCATGAGATTGGCAGGAGGCAGCATGGTAGGACTCTGCACTTACAGAGAAAGAAAATTAAGTGTCTTGAGGTGGGAGGCTAGCTTGTATAGTGGGATGCCTCCAGATACTTGTTTAATTTAACTGTTCTAATATATGGAACTAGACTGATAATTTACAAAAGTGATAGCTTTAAGATATTAATAGTTGCAATGAAGAATTCACTGGTTTACAAAATTCTAAATGTGGTTTCCAGTGTCTTTCCTATCGCTCAGACCATAATTTTTAGATTTCAACCTCTCTTGCTTTCAATGTTCCTATTCTAATCACTAGCAAATATTATTGCATCTTGATTGCTTAATTCATCTATTTCAGACAGGAGAGGTTGATAAAAATCTTCAATTTCTTAATCATTCACATTAGTGGTTGGTATGCAAATTTGAATAATATTGTATGCACTGTTCTTCTTTGTGGGATATTTTTCCATCACTGACAGCATTCTACTTCCAGATATATCTTGAATGGTGAAAATGACATCATTCCTCTTCAATTTCTCCTTTTCTGTATAGTAGATCATATAGTGGTACAATCGCAAGTGGCCCATACCAGTCCACATTAGCTCACTAAAGCCTAGGTGTGCATTCTGTTTAAGTTTTCATGACTTTCAATTTTCCTGAGTTCACACTGTCAGACTTGATTTGATGTGGTGGAAAGCTTGCATTTGATATTCCATTTTCAAATCTTTAATTATTATTAACCAATAAATATATAAGTTAATAATAGATGTTTGTGGGTATTTTTTCCTTCTCGCTTTTGAGTCCTGCCAAAGCAGAGATTAAAGGTGCTCTTCCTCAGTCATATTTGGAGTGTCTTCCCAGGACAGAGGTTCATCCAGTGCTTGGTTTTGTTCCAGAAATCAATGCCCAGACCTTCCTCCCCCCTTCAGATGTCTTCATTTGAAAGTTTTGCAGAAGCCTTTCACCAGGGGTGACTATACTGGAATTTGAAATAATAGTGCTGTAGCTTTTAGCATAACAGAGACAAGGAAGCCACCATCTCAGCACAAACTGAGAGAGGTGCAGTGGGAAATAAGAAGTGAATTATGAGAAAGAAGCAAATTTGAATTTATGGTGTTAGAGCTTCTAGGTTTGAAAAAAATATTTTCACATCCTCACCAACATTAATATGTAAAATAATGCTGCTTACTTTTGGTCGTACAGTTATTTTCTCTTAGAAATCAACCACTTTTTAAGGTTGAAAACCATTTTGGTTTTACTCACTAAAATTCAAATGTAAGATAATAAAAGCAGTGCCTTCACCATAAATATGTCAGGATGATCCAATTGAATGATTAAATGATATAATCTATAGAGGCTACCTAATAAGCACTGTGATCTCTTTACAATTTGATATATTATACGGAGTAAATAATTTCATTTAATTCAAATAAATACAGGTGACATTTATCATTTAAAAAATTCCTTTTACTCTCTCTAAGATGTTTCTATGTCTTTGTTCTTTTGCATGTTGTTTGGTGCTATTGTGGGTATTGTTATAGAGTTCCAGGATGCTGACTTAGAACTTACAGGGAGAGAACAGTACTGGAAAGCCTCAAGTAAGATATTTACTTTTTTTTCTTTAGGACTAGCTTGGAGGAATTACTCTGAGAAATCAAGGTACCACACTTAATATTTTGCAAAAAAAATAATAACCAACAGTATCATTATTTATGTGTAGCCCACATGAACCTGGCTAGTTAATTTTAAAACTGTATTTTTGCAGCAATAAAAAGATTAATGTCAAAAGGTGTGTTTTTGAAACATATAATAAATAATAATACCTGTGCTGAAATCTTAATTGTCCACTCTATATTAAGCTTTTAAGGATAACAAAAATGTTATATGGTGGAAATTTGTTGAATAAATCTATGTCATACTTGGCTGTTTAGATGAAAGATTCCCCTATCACCCTTCTTCTCATTAATTAATTGGGAAGGCACAATTTTTCTAAGTACTAAACATACCTCCCCTTTATGATCATTTTATGCTAATATCCTATGCAAATTCAGTGTCATACTATTTATCACTCTAAAACAGACTCAGCATAGAACCTAATGAAGGATGTGCGTGCATTTGGGTGAACGTGTAAGAACAGACAAAAAATATATAATCCCTGTAAAAAATGTAACATTGCTGTTAGAGGTCAATTTTTCTCAAAAGTTGAAATGGGTCAAAGTAGATTCTTGAATTAGAAATATAGTGATACCTGTGACCTATCAAGTATAAGAATAGTGCTTTAATAAATCAGTTTTCCATGGTATTGGTTAAGTTTATTTAAGAATCAATAACTTTAAATTTAATACATCGTGAAAGATGCTTTTTAAAAATTGTGCTTAATACTTACCTGCTTTTAAAGATATTATATAGAGTATAATTCATTATTTTCATAATGACTCCAGTATCTATGATGATTTTGTCTTTTCCCTCTCTCCCTGTCATAGGCTCACCTTCTTGGCTCTTATTTCCTTTTCTCCTCCCCTTCTGTGTGCTGTTTTCAGTGGTGCTGGGGCTTTGGCTCAGCTGCTTTGGACAACTGCTTTTCATCAGGTGTCATTGGAAACCAAAAATTAAGCTGTTTTGTATTAAATTCATTTAGACAATAATGTTCCTGTATCAGCATTGTGTGGCTAATAGAGATAAATAAGGCATATTACCTGGCTTAGTAATCTCTGAGAGAAGGGGAGAAACATGTTTGACATTATCTTAACATTGTTCTGTTTGCTAAATGAAATAAATTGTTTAAGAGGTTTTACTGTAAAGGAATTAATGACCAATTGAGTGAAAGAGATAATAAATCAGTTATTTGGCAACATGTGGTATGTTTGTGGACGGGGCATAGACCCTCAGGGAAGGACTTGAATACCAGAACTTTTTTTTTTCAGAACTTTTAAACACCCATAATATGTCTGTATTAATGCTTTCTTCGATTGATAGTAAACAGATCAACCTTTTGTTTTCCTTCTACTTCTTCTTTGTAGTTTACTTTTTCTCTTTTCTCTATCTCAGAATGCTAAATCTGTCAGAAAATAGATGTTGGAATAAGCTGGATGGCATTACTTCAAGCAGGCAAATCCATCTCTGTTTTATCCTTTCTTATTCCATGGATAAGCTAAATTCTATTTTCAGTAGTCTATCAATAATATCCTTGATTGACCCCTTTTTCGGCCTCATAAATAACCTAAACCAATTCTATTACAATATCTTTACCGAAATGCATGAAGAAGGCAAATGTTAGCAATCAATATTTTCCTTATGCTGCTCCCTCCATGTGTTTTCTATTTCCATCTTCCCTTTCTTCTTACCCCCTTTGAACTTCATCTTTGGGTAAATACTACCCTTTTGATCTTGTACTTCAAATTATTCCAGTGCCCTCTGAACCTCATGTTAATTATTATACCTCACTAATTTTATTATTCCCATTGTATTGTTCCCTGTAAATTGTTTGGCAGAAAAATTAAACCACAAGATTGAGTTCATTTCTGGGCCTGAAAGGTGGCAAAAGATATTCTACTTGAAGTTTTCACTACTCTGTATCTTACCAATAAGCATAGTCTCCTTTATTCTTCCACTTTATCCAAGACCTATTCATGCCATATCTTTCTGAACAACTGGGGGTGGAACTCATCACCTCATTATCCTGGTCTCAGGGTCTCAGAGACAACTACATTCACATGAACCGTTCATCCCTTTGACTAATGGTTTCCCTGAATCTCTAATTTGCTTAGGTCTTCTTTCCTTCAGATACAAGAGGCCAATAGTTGCAATTTAAATGTCTGCTCACAGGTTTTTAAGATTCCAGCACTATTTACCAAATTATATCTAGAACATTGTCCTTGTGAACTGTTATGCCAGTTGACCTGGGTGTACCCTTAGGCCATGGTCTAGAGCCATCGCCCAAGCAACTCATCCTCTTGAGGTGATTGGTTCCTTTTAAACATTTTTAAAACGTTTTATCACATTCACAAATATGTTTTCAACAAAGGTCCATATGCATATGTAAATATATTTGTCAAATCTACATATATTCATGGATATATGCCACCTTCCCTGACGTTTTAAAATAAAACAAATCCAACTTATTGTAAGCAGAACACAGTTAATCATTTTGAATGGCATTCTATGTAGTGCATAGCTTACTTATTGACATGATCTCTATAAAGTGTAATGATAGTAATAATTATAGTAATAATAATAATATAATCTTCACTAAAGTGCAATTAAGAAAAAAACATATTTTAGCTAGCTAATAAGACACAGAGCAAATAATTTCAACTTATCAGACCTGAAAAGTGCCCCTACTAAATTATTTAGCATAATAATGGAATTTTAAGTTTGCATACTATCTACTATGTATAAATTTGTCATAAATTTACTATAAACCAAGACCAATACCTTTGTCATAGGTTAATTTGAATCAGAGTAATTTGACCCATTAGTAGTGCGCCCTTAGGTGCTGAGTAAGTAAGCATATGTTTCAAGGCAGTCGGCTTCCACAAAGATGTGTCAACTTGGAAAGCCTACTGAGCAGATCTGCTTTTCCCTATAGGAGCCATCTGAGATAAGATCATTGTATGCCTAGGGAACAATAAACTTAGTAGGATGCAGATTATCTTGACTCTAGCTGTATCTCTGTGTTTTTCCTATCTATCTCAGCAGCTTCTGTTCATTATTTGATAGCTCAAAGCACTCTTAAGCCATACTTCTGAAAGTTCTTCCACAAAATAAACTGCCCACTGGACAACTATGTGACATCTTTGCCAGCAGATGATTCATATAATGATAGAGAGAGAGATTCCTAGGCACAAGTAAAATTTGAAAATAAAGACGATATCACTGAAATTAAACTTTTGACCACTTAATACACTGATCAAAATAGGTTTTCAAATGAGCCAACTTATTTATTAACAAAATTTAGTTTGATTTTAGGTGGTTCATCAATTATAGTCCTGATCATCTTTCCCAAGCATAATTCAAAGACAATACCCAGAATGATGGGAGTTTGGTAGAGTAGTTAACCATTCATCACAGTTAAGAACATAAAACAATAAGGACACCTCTTTGCTCCACAGCAGCACCACACTGCTGAGCCAACAGACCAGTCTTTCTCTGTGGTCCTCGGGGACTCCGTTTCAAGGTAGTTCCGCCTCTGCCTCTATGGGCCAGGATCACACAGCCACTCTGCTTCTTGCTCCATCGTCTCAGTGGTGCCGCTCCTCAGCTCTCCTGCTTCTGCTGTGTTTGGCATCTCAGGTGAGGATTTTATGTGCATTCCATTGTGGTTCTTCTTTGTGGATGGTCCCATGATTCTTTCTGCTTCTGATATGGATCTTTACTCAGAAGAGAAGAAAAACGGAACTATCCTCGACTTAGAGTCCTCTGTATCTTTTTTTTTTTTTTTGGCATGGCTCTCCTAGTTATTCAGTAGACAATACAGACACATGAATTGAAGAACCGCAAGTAATTAATTTTACTTCACTAGGAATTTCCACCATGTGGAGGCATATTAGAAGAAATAACTTTAAAAGGCTCCTGATCAACAGTTCAAAACCACCCTCTGCTTTGAGGGAGGAAGATGAGGCTATTTACTCCAATCAAGAGTTACAGTCCCAGAAATCACAGGGGGAGTTCTCTGTGCTACAGGGGCCTTGCGAGTCAGAATCAACTCAATGAAAGTAAGCTTGAATTTGTGCAGGGAAGAAGGAGACAATTTTGGGAAAAGTTTAATATGCAATGGGTGTGGAAGAAAGACCCCTAGAATTGGTCAGCTTCTCTCAACATAGGCCAAAAGTTTATAAAATAATTCATGTGTAAACATATGTATTAATTCAATATACTTTTTCTAATGCTGAAATTGTGCTGCATACAGGAATAAATATTCTAAAAATGTAAAGCTATGTACTCGCTTGGAGCTAATGATTTAATATGGAAGATAGAAAATATATGCATAGAAAAATGAAAAAATCTACAAGGTTAGATTTTTATAAACATTGTAAAGAAAAATGTGATACATATCAAAATAGAGATTGTGAAATTATTTTATGTATTTAATTAAAATATAATTAGTGAGTCCTTTTTATGTGCCAGAAACTGAGCTAGAAAATTGGCAAATTAAGAGCCCCTCTGTCGCGCGCAGCCCACCCCACGACGGAATGGTGTGGAGAGTACGCGACACACGACGAGACAAAATAGTCAGGATCCTTCTGATGGCGCTCTTAGCGAAGTTTATTGAAGCTGCCTCTAGACCCGAGGTCAGCTGCGGAAGACCCTGAAAACCCACAGCCCTGGGCTTATAAACCTTGATTAGTAACGGGGCGTTCCGGGATAGGTGCAGCGGCTTTTTGCGTCACAGGCCTTGCTTAACGCATGCGCAGTATTGCTTGTTTACAGCTCAATTTGTATGGCTGGGGCGCGGTCCGGCGCCATCTTGCAATGGCGTCCACACCCCTCTATTTGCTTTCTTATTCTAGTGGAGTAAACAGTCAGTAAACATTTAAATAAATAATGTTTAGCAAGTATGTATTTATGGTCTGCTATTTCTTGTTCTCTTCTTCCTGGCTATTGAACTACCTGGATGTGAGATCATCAAATTATAATACACATCCTAGGTTCTCTCAACAAGCTATGACCATACAATTAAATTTTGACGAATAAGACACATGCAGAAATAAGATAGGTAACTTCATTATTAAACTCCTTACCTCCATGATTGTTTCTTTTCCTTGTCTGTTGACTTGATATTGTAAAAATGGAATTCTCTTGAATTGAGAATAGAAACCACATGACCAACATTGTGTAATGTCTGTACCAAGCCTAGATTTTTGTCCTACTGTTTTGGGGAAAGAAATCCTATCATTTTGCATTTAAGTCACTGCATCATGGAGTCTATTTTTTATTTTTAATAATATGGCTCTTATTGAAGCTAAATCTCTTTAATCAATATAGACATATCTGAGACTTGCCAAGAGTTATGATAACAGAACACTGTACTATGAAAATAAATAATCAGAAACATCTTAAAGATGAGGTGATGCTCATTGGGATAAGGTGAATTAAACTTGCATTTAAATTTAAGAGTAAAAGTTAAACTTGCTAAGAAATTAAGAGGAGATCTTAAAACACTAGTATACAGTTACCAGGCATCAGAGAACAAAACAATCATATTATTGTGAATGAGGGGAAGTGTGGGGTGAAGACCCAAAGACCATCTGTAGACAACTGGACATCCCCTTATAGAAGGGTCACAGAGAGGAGACAAGCTAATCAGGGGACAGTGTAGGAACAATGGCGCATACAATGTCCCTCTAGTTCTTTAACGCTACCACCCCCCACTATCATGACCCCAAGTATACCTTGCAAATTCAACTAGACCAGAAGATGTATACTGGTACAAATAAGAACTGGAAGCACAGGGAATCCTGGACAGATAAACCTCTCAGAACAAATACAAAGAATAGTGATACCTGGAGAGGAAGGAGAAGATGGTGTAGTAACAGGAACTGATCACAGTGATCTACATATAGTTAGCTCCCTTAGGGGATAAACCACAGAAAAGTGGGTGAAGGATACATTGGACAGTGTAAGACATGAACAAATAATAATACTTTACAAATTATCAAGCATTCATGAGGGAGGTGGGGCAGGGAGGAAAGGAAAAAAAGACGACCAGATACCAAGGACTCAAGTAAAAAGAAAATGTTTTGAGAATGATCATGGCAACAAATGTACAAATGTGCTTGTCAAAATGGATGGATGTATGGATTGTGGTGAGTTGTATGAGCCCCCAATAAAATTATCTAAAACTGAAAAAAAATACATATATATAAAGTTTTCTGGAAAAAAAAACACTTTAATGTCTTATTCACACAGCAAAAAGCGCTGGGCTTTGTTTTGAATCCCTGGACAGCCAGTGTGGGAAAAGGTTTGGAAGGGAACTATGAACATTTGATAAGGCTTGTACGTAGTCTTCTAAGTTATAGTGGCCAGCAGAGAGCTGGCATAATGCTACTGCCACTACATAAATATAATCATGGTTTCTGACCTGTGGAAAACCAGTTATTAGAAACATAATAAATATAAATCACAATGGTAATGTTCTACTATCACCATTGTGATTTATATTTATTATGTTTCTAATATTTCCTCTGTTGTTTTTGTCACTTAAATATTTCTTCAAGGACTCAATAGCTGCTTGAAGGCACAGACTTGCTTGCTGAAAGTGAGAAGAACCATGAACACTTATTAATGAAGAGAAAATATTGCATCCTTCAACATAGATTAAAATTTAATGTAAAATAAGCTGAAAACTCTCAGTTGGACCAATAGATAGTATCAGAATAAAGAGAATATTAAAGTTATAAAATATTTCTCTTATTTGTATCCATAGAAATTCTCATGGAAGCAACTGTCAAAAGATCAAAGGACAGATTGCATTAGGTAAATGTTCTGCACAGATTTCTTAAGGGTATGACATTTTAAGGACTCAGGAGTACCTGACCCACACCATGGAATTGTTAATCCCTTCACAGGCATGTGTAAACTGAAAATTGAATAAGGGAAGTTGATGAATCTAAATTATAATGTTGTGGGAGAATATTGAAATTATCATGCACTACCAAAAGAACAAACAGTTATGTCTTGGAAGAGGTACATGTAGACTGCTCTTTGGAAGCAACGATGGAGAGACTTTTTCTCACATATTTGTACATGTTACCAGGGGATACTACTTCATGGGTTATGCTTGCGAAAGTGGAGGGGCAGTGAAAAAGAGAAAGGTCATAGAAAAAATGGATTAGCATAAAATCTGCCAAAATGGACTCTAAAATAGGAATAATTGTGATGATCAAAGGATTTGTCAGTGTTTTATTCTGTTGTACATAGGGTTACCATGAGGCAGAACGATTTTACTGGTACATAACAACAATGGGAACATTCGGAAGAAAACATTCTAAGAAAATACATCCAAATCTTTTGAATAGATTCAAAATGATACTAAATACACTCAATTTTAAAGTATTTCTAGGATTGGTATGAGTAAAATTATACATTATTACATTTTAAAGTAACCTCTTTGTCTTTAACACTAAAGATGGCTAATCACCACTCACTATGAACTGAATGTGTGGAGGTATGTAATTGAGGTATCATATTAAAATTACATTTCCTATAGTTCAACAATCTAATTAACATGATCAATCAGCTGAGCAAGCCATCACACTATAAAATCAATTTTGGGGGTCATTTCACAATTTTTAGATGAACGCTTTATATAAATCAGTCAACAGTGATGCTGATCTTTAGATAAAGACACTTAGGAATTGAAACTGAAGAACAGTTCTGTCAATCTTTCCGCTTCAGTTTTTATATGATATATTTAATCTAAATGTTGAAGAAATAAATTAATACAATTCTGGCTCTTCAATATATACACTAGCAATATTTCCCCAAATTTTACTACAAAAATTATTTTTTTATGAATGAGACAAAATTATTTTTTGACTACAGCCTTGTGACTAGTTTTGTAAATATTCTAATGTTTAAACCTGTTATATTTGAGGTGAAGTTAAATAAATATTCAACAGGGCTATCTTCACAAAGGTAGATTTCAAAGTTATTCTTTCTATTTCTGGTCTATTGTTTATTTTTTTCCTATTAAGGCACTATGAGAAAAAGGTGAGACTGCCATATGCCATAAAATATACTCTCAGAAACCATAGGAAGTTCTACTCTGTTCACTGCAGGGCAAGTATGCTAACTGAGACTCCTGCAGGCTCTCTTAAGAAGAGACTAGCTGGCATCTGACATACATCTTTGTTGAGTATATTCAACAAAGTTGAGTATATTCAACTATTTGAACACAGGCTAAGATGATTTAGGTGAGTAGATCAAATTCATTGGGATGGAATGCAAGATATGAGGCATCCTTAGAGGAGGAAGAATGAATGTATGTGTGAGACTGTGGTGGTAGAATATAGAGACATATCATTGATAGTTGTTAGAATTTTACTTTCCATTTTCTCTTCATTTCATTCAAAGCCACAGAATTATTTCAGGAAAGTATTTCACTTTTTTAGACTTGGGGGGAGGCAGTTTCCTTCCCAAGTAGATTGTTCCTATAAAGATTGGTTATAAAGCAAGAATCTTAGCTTCGTAGAAGACTTTGAATTTATCCTGTTGTCTAAGCTCTGCCACTTTTTTTTTGAGGGCTTCTGCATCTGTCAGCCAAGGACTAATTGTGGTAAAACACCCCAATTGCTCATATGACTCAGGTTAAAGCTTTAGGAAATTAAATTAGTCTATAAGGGCCTAAATATGATCGTCAGTATATCCCAGCTAAAATTTGAGCATAAATCAAGCATTCATTTGATTTGGTGAACACAAGTGCCAGGGGATTTGATGAGAGAAAGATTATGAAACTTGCTCCTAATTGTAGAGGAGCTGAGGCAAATTTATGCGATGATGAAATAAATGAACTGAATAGAAAGTGTCAAAGGGCAGTTCAAAAAGACAAAGTCAATTTTTATGAGAAATTGTGTAAAAATCATGAATTATAAAGCCAGGAAAGAAGAATATGCCAACCACATTTTAAGTTGAACTAACAGGAACAAGAGTTACAACACAATCTAAAGAATGCCCAAATTCCCACAACTGGACAAATAGGTA
>PVJH01037797.1:0-17620 GCA_004026705.1 Nesogale talazaci | reverse complement strand
GTTGCAACATTGAAAGATGCTATGGATAAAATACTGAACAACTCAGGAAGCATCGAATGAAAATATAAATAAAAATACAGAATCACTGTACCAGAAAAGAACTAGATGACAGTCTATTGTTTCATGAGGTAGTATATAAGCAAGAATCAACAGTGCTGAAGGAGAAGTTCAAGTGGCAAAGAAAGCATGAGCCCAAAACAAGGCTCCAAGAATCAATGGGATGCCAATGAAATGTGTCAACAAGCTGATGAAACCTGTGATGTAGTGGTTGAGTGGGTGACTGCGGCCCACAGGCTTAGTGGTTCAAATCCAGCAGCTGCTCTCCAGGAGCAAGGCTGCGTAGCTCCCATGACTACCAGAGGGCAGTGATGCCCCCCAAAAAACAAAAACAAAAAACCCAAAACACCCAAGCTGATGAAGCACCAGAAGCACTCTCTTGTCTATGCCAAGACATTTGGAAGACAACCTATTGGCCAAATGTTTGTAAAGGTTCCATATTTGCACCCAATCCAAAGAAAGGCGACCCAACAGAATGCTCACACTATAGAACAATATCACTGATTTCACATGCCAGTCGAAGATCATCCAATAACGGTTGCAAAAGGAGCTGGTTCAGGCCAGATTCAGAAGAGGACATGGAACAAGGGATATTATCTGAATCTAGCAGCAACAACAGCACATTGAACACCAATAACCCCATAAGTATTTGTTGGGTGTGCAGGTTTCTAACTCTGACCTAGGCTCTGAGGCAGTGACATGGACTGAGACAATTATGCACAGTGACTTATGCACAGGGAAATTTTCATGTTTCATTCTGGGGGAAAGGGATACTTGGTGGTATGTTACATACTTTTTAATATGCCCATTAACACTTAGAGGCTTCCATGAGAAATACGTTAGTTATATTTCTCATAGTATGTCCTATAATCATTTAATCTTATAAGTATATTCTCCTGCTCTTATGTACAGGAGAAAGATGAGGCTATCTACTGCCGGAAAAATATACAGTCTCAGAAATCCACAGGGGTAATTCTGCTCTGTCCTCCTGGGTCCGTATAAGTCTAGACGGTAAGTCCGTATAAGTCGACTAGACGGTAGTGAGAGTTGAGTTCTTATCTGTATTTCTCCCTCCATTATCTCTCTGTCATCTATCAATTTATTTATCTCTAGATTTTGTTGATCTATCGTTTGATCATGATTAATTTATCTATCTTCCCTTCTTATTTTTGACTTACATAACATTTACCATTATCTCGCAGGAGCACAGTTTGTAGAAATGCCATTTGGAAACCCAGAGCTGTGCACTGCATCATCACATAGCGAAGTGCAGACAATGGAGAAACAACACTCAAATGCTCCTTATGCTTGGTTTGGGTTCTCCGGCAAAAAGGACACATCACCGACATTGTCCAACATAGCTCCTTACTTCATGAGCTGCAGCGATGCGTGGGTTTGAGGTTGAGAGAGGCCCTGGCAGAGGGAATGTTGATCCATTGGGTGATCTGGTTGGCTTCTATGGGAGAAGATCCCTGACGTGGCTTCCTCTGAGGGAGGGAAGGGATCACAGATCTGGGAGCAGGTACGAAGTGAGATTTGGGAGCCAAGTCTGGTGTCTGGACTCCGCAGAGAGGGAGCCATGATTCTAGGGAAGGTTTGAGAGAGAAAAAGTTCTCAGTCTGTGTCAGACCTTCCCATGAAGCCACCCTGAGATGTGCTTGCAGTGGTGGGATGTGTCCTTCCATAGATGGAAGACCACAGATGGGAGGGAGCCCTGTGGGTTTGCAATGTCCAGGTGGGCAATGGAGCTCAGTTGGCGCCTCCCATTTTTTCCTCCCAGGTCTCAGTAACATACTGTACGACTGCTCTGGCCGGCTGGCCTGTCACCAGGCTGATAAGAGCATGATGGAAAGTGTGTTTGTTCATAGGTGTTATCGTCCATTTACACTTCAAAAGTCAGCTCTTTTTCTGCCTTTCCTCTCTGTCTTCTATGTGTGTTTCTGGCAAGCATTGGCAGTTGAAGAAGAAAAAAATATATAAAATAAGATAACAGACTGGATTTCATTGTTATCGCAGAAAAGAAGAGGAACCTGAGATAACCATTTTAAAGATAGCCTCTCAAAGAGCATAATTAGAGACTCTGGTTAAATATGCTGACTGTGAATGTTTGCTGAAACAAAACACATAAAGAGGGTTTTCTCTCCTTAAGAGAAAAATTGAGAAGGAACTGCAAGTGGTCGTCTGTGTCCTGGATCACATGCTTCCACAGACTGGTTTTTGTTGTGAGGTGGCATGAAGTTGGTTCTGATTCTCAGCAACCCACAAACAACAGAACACACTGCCCAGTCCTGGGCCGCCCAACAACTGTTGCTAAGTTTGAGGTCATTGCTGCAGCCATTGTGTCACTCCATCCCAGTGAGGATTTTCCTCTTTCAACTCGTCCTGTACATTATCAAACATATAAACAGTTCTCAACAATATGAATAACATAGTACCCTTTGATTATAATAAACAAGAAACACCACTAAGGATTCTGCACAGACCAGCACCTACGGTTGCTGTGAGTCAGAACAGGCCAGATGGCATTCAGCAATCACAACAAAGGAGCCCCATGGCAGGGTGTGATCCCATGAGTTACCACATTGGGGAACTTGGCACAGGTGTGTTGTGAGTGGTATGTGTGTATTTCTTTAAGGCAATAGAAATTTCTTGTATGAACAATGGGGAGGCTCTGGCAGTCATGTCATAATTGAGATGTAGGGGTGCAGTCTAGCCTGTTAATCTGGAGATAGCCATTGAGTAGCCTAAGAGGCTTCCGTGTGGATGTGGCTTTCTCCTGAGACTTCTGGGAAATCTCGTGATAGTTCCCTTATGGAGATGAGAAGCTTTCTCCCCAGTTGTTGGGAGTTAGTCTCAGAGACAAAGAACTTCAGACAAGACAAGATGGCAGCATCCGATGAACTGGAAGAGCCAGAGGTAAAGCCACATGGCCTTGCCCTGATGGAACCAGACCCCTGAAGCTGGAGAAGCTACAAGGAGATCCCTGCCAGTGCTGAGTTGCTTCTACCACCACTGGATGCTATGGATGGACCCTGAGCCCTGGAAGTGAGAAGCCATGAGAAGACCCTTACCGGTGCTGAGACTGCACCCACTGGCCTGTGACTTCATGAGTTGGAAGGAGACTTTATAGACTGGTCTCAGGTGTATGGGCTAATATCGGACTTATGATTTTGAACTGGACTGGGCTGGGATGCTTTCTCAATGTCCCATTCCTCTTGTATATAAACCTTTTCCGTATATACATATGCCTGTCTATCAATTTGTTTCTCTAGTTTACCCAGACTAACACAATGTGTCAGCCCATTGGTGCAGCCACTGTGTTCATGCACACCGTTGAACGTCTTCCTCTTTTCTGTTGCATCTTTGCTTTACCCAGCAAGCCCTTCTCCTGGGACTGGTCTCTACCAACAATATGCCCAAAGCATTTGATGCAGGTATCACCATCCTTCCCTCTAAGTGACATTCTGACTTTACTTCTAAGAAAGACTTGTTTGTTCCTTTGGCAGTTCATGGTACAGTATTCTTCATCAGCACCATCATTTTAATACGTCAATTCTCCTTTAGGCTTCCTTATTCAATGTGCAACTTTCACATGCACATAAGGTGATTGAGAATATTATAGCTTGGACCGAGTTTACGTTCGTCCTCAAAGCAATCTCTTACGTTTCAACATTCGAAAGAGGTCTTGTGTAGCAGATTTACACAATGACATGTGTCCTTTGACTTCCTGACTGCTGCTTTCATGAGAAGAGGCCTCCCATCCGTTGGTTCAGCAGAGGTTGTAGAGTCCTATGCATTATCTCAAGGCTTTCTGTAAGAGTCAAGGCTCTACAAGTGAGACAGGGCTTCTGTCCTGAAAGGAAGATTCCCAACAAGTACTGTGAAGATCCATGGACAGTGCTAATGCAGATGTGCTTGTGGGCCCAACAGAGGGAGGACCACATTATGGCAGGCCATACTATCTCCAAATTATATCTGACTAACTTTTGCGTTTTATACCAGCGTCCATCAGCCTCATTTCTTGAGTGAGAGCCCCTGTCGGCAGGTTGTGGATGCGTGCTCTGAGGATAGTAGTAGGAGAACTTTTTCTAATACTGAGTTTGAGAGAAAATGTGTGCTCAAAAAAGGAAAAAATATTCATTTTTGGTCTTATCAAGTCACCTATGAGGAAGCCCAGATGTCCGAAGGCATGCTGAACACAAGATCAGCAGTGGTGGAGAAAGATGAGGCCGTATGTGGTCATCATAATTTACCATCATGGAGATCTTAGGGAACTAAGATCTTTAACTTTACTTTAACTGGCTGTAATCCATGTGGTCAGCAGTTCAAAACCACCAGCTTCTCAGAGAGAGAGAGAGAGAGAGAGAGAGAGACTGGGATTTCTATTCCTGTAAGCAATTACAACCTTGGGAATCCACAGGGAGTGGTCATGAGTCAGCATGGACGCAATGGCGGGGAGCTTAGAGTCTGGGGTGAGAACAGCTACACAGTATCTTCCAGGGAGGCTGTGTGCTGCAATGGACTAGAGGGCCTTGAGGAGATAGGTGTTGATTTATCAAAGTCCACCTTTCTAGGTGGGGTGCTTGAAAGTGTATGACTGGTGGTAATGGTTTTAAGGTGGGATGCAGTGGACAGCCTTTCTTGGAGAACATTCCCCATCCCACACCCAACTTTTGGATATAGGTTTGCTGAATCGGAAAGTAAGAATAAAGAATTACTAATGGAGGTTATCAAATAAGAGGTCATCTCTTAAATATCTGGTCACCTTAAATTTACTCGGAAAACAAAAAGAGAAATCCCTACCTCACAAAGCTTACTGTTGTTACCCTGCCTCCTAAATACTTTGCACCAGACCCTAGAAGACTTTGTCTCATCCTCCCTTGTGTCCCTGGACCCCTTCACTTTAGCATCTGCTGTGTGCCAGGCCATATCTGTTTAGATTATTTCCCATTTAGCTGTTTTAGGACAGAACCTTTGTCTGATCCACCGAAGAGGCATGGCTCCTACATAAAGCCCCTGTGGTGAAGGATAAGACTCCACCCAAGTCTGCTGAATCAGTGGACAAAATATCCCTTCTGTAGTATGAATAGACTCCTGGCATTTTGCTCATGGTTCTTTTTTTGATCACTGATCTCTTTCTCAGTCTTTCTGCTTGAGAAAACCATCACCTCTCTCTGTCAAAGTTCTGGTACAAACTTGCCTTTAAAATCTTGTCCTTGCAGAAAACCTATGATCCCTGTTTCTTCTGATTAATATCTTTCAATATCTGTGAAAGCACAGATATTGCATTTTAATTTCCAGGAGCTTATTATGGGCTTTGAGTCTCCTTGTGCCCAGCTCCTTCTTCTTCTTTTTTTCTTAGGGATGTTCTTTCTCCCATCCTGAGCACACCACTTTCTTTGTTCTGCTTGCTGTCTGGCTTGTGTATCATGTGGCACCTGGCCAAACCCCAGACTATCTCAGTTCCTGAGGGAGTGCAGTGGGGAAGAGGTCTTTCACCAGTAGCACAGAAAAGATGAGTGAGCAGACCGCCAGCCCTATGCTGACTGTGAAGCAAGGCTTGCTGGTCATGGGAGGTTGACTGCTGTACCTGAAATCAATCATTCTCTGTCTCATCTCTATCTGAATAGACCATTATCTCAACCAGCACCTGTGTAAGTCGTATCTTTTTTGGCTGCCTCAAATCTTGGCACAGCAGCTGGATTTTCTTTAGTGCTCTTGGCCCTTTCCTTCTGATCATAGTGCCTCCTCCTGCCTAGTGAACTCTGCCTGGCTCTTCATTCGACCTCTCTTGACATGAACAAGCATTGCAAAGGATCTCCTGTCTTCCCTTCCCCAACTGTAGAAGACTACTCACCTCCTGGAAGATATGAAGGAGCCCTGGTGGTTCTGAGTTGGGTTGCTAACTGCAAGGTCAGTAGTTTGAAATCAACGGCCTCTCTATATGATAAATCCAAGACTTTCTACTCCTGCAAAGAGTTCCAGTCTCAGAAAGCCCATAGGGCTGCCATGAGTCAGAAATGGACTCGATGACACAGAGAGTTTGGGGAATAAGTAGACCTGACATGAAAGTTGTGTAGAGAACCTGTGGTGGTCATCAAATTGGCTCCAAATCATGGCAGCCTTACGTGTGATAGAATGAGAGGTTACCCAGCCTTTGGAGTGCTTGAGGACACTGTTGCAGTTCTTGTGTCCTGCACTGCAATCCCCTTCCAGCACTAGATTTGACAGTATCCTCTCTGTTCTTTTGTAACCTGTAGGTTTTCATTAGTTAATTTTTAGGAGTCGTGGCCAGGCTCTTCTCAAGTCTGTCTTAGTCTGGAAACTCTGTTAAAAGCTGTCCAGCCTGGGCATCTCTACTGATATTTGAAATACTGGTGACCGAGCTTTTCCAAGTATCATAACAAGAAGGCCACCACAGTGTGGCACACCGACAGATTGGTGGGGATTTAGAACACACGTGGTGTTCAGGTGGAACAGGTGATTCAGAGTGTCTGAATTTTTCCGAAGTGTGAATACACCCAGTACAGTTTACTTCAAACTGCCAGTGTGTTCAAGCATGAAGTCGGGAAGATAGGCACACCTGTGGCACATGCACCAGGGCACTCCAGCTCTGACAGACGATGGATTCTGGCCTTGGGTCATATGACCACTGCAGAGATCTTCCTGCCCTTCGCCTGTGCAGTCCAGGTTGAGCGATGAAAAGAAGTCAAAGAATCAGAATCACTGTGTGGGATTTTTTTAAAAAATCATTCTTTCAGGAAGCATCATGAGTCCTTGATCTTATGAGGAGAAAATGGGAGAAAATCAGCATGACTACAGAAGGATGTGCAACTGTGAAATATAGTCAAAATTGAGGGGGAAATCAGCAAAGAAACAAAGCCACACTCAGTGCCACAGAGCAGAGCCGGACTCACAGGGAGCCTGTAGGACAGGGTGGAGCTGCCTGGTGGGTTTCCCAGACTGTCTACAGGAGTAGACAGCCTCATCCTCTTCCTGTGGACTGCTCCTGGTTTTGAACTGCTGACCTTTTGGACAGCAGTCGAACATACAACCTGCTACATTGTCAGTGCTCCTAGGTCGCCTGTGTGGGAGGTGGGTATTCCACCACAGAGCTGCCAACGTCTTGTTACATTTCTCTTTATGAAACTCTTTTGAACAAATCCCAAGCTCTTTGCCAGTGAGCCAATTCTGACTCACAAACATCCTACAGGACATGCTGGAAGGGCCCTTGTGGATCTCTGAGACTATAACTCTTTATGGGAGTGGAAAGCCTCTCCCACAGAGTGGATGGTGGATGTGGAGGGCTGACCAAAACTCTTTAGGCCATGCTATAATTTGCATTGCAAGAAAAGGCACAGCTGTGTTTTAAGGAAGAGTGGCCCTACTATTACCTCTTCCAGAAGATTCCTTTTGGAGGGATTCCAGCTGGAGTTGAGCGAAAGTCCGTGTTGCAATTCCTCAGAGTGACAGATAGGGAGACACCGCCCTCGCCACCGTGGGAGTCTGCAGTGGGAGTGGACACAGAGCCATCTGCGGGTGTTGCCATCCCTGCGGGAGAGAGTTTCTCCTTCCAGGGTGAAAACCCTTCGATGGGCCAAGACAGAGATGAGTCATGAGGGCAGATGTCATGTTTGTCCTGGGCAGTGGAGAAGAAGATCAAGGAAAGCATTCCACTGCCTGGATGGGGCCACCTGCGTTCCCCAAATGACTTGCCAGGCTGGGATCAGTGCCATGAAGGGTTCAGGCCAGTTTCCATCACTGTTTACATGACCCCGCAGGATGAAAGGGACCTGAGGCTTTCAGAGCGCAGACTGAGAGGTTGAGTGCTGATTTATAGACCGCACGTCAGCCTGGCAAGTCCATTTATCACTTATCTTGACAATTGCCATTGCTTGTCGCTAGGATCTCAGAACTTGTTGTCTGAGAAAGTTGAGGGGATCAGAGCAGGAGCACAAAGAAGAAAAGAACCGGGGGTTGGGGAGGTGGGGGTAGGAACTTAACACAAAGACCATGGTGAGCTGCTCTGGCAGGCAAACTCTAAGACCTAAATCCAAGCCCATTGCCATGGAGTCCATTCCAGCTCCTAGGACCCTGCAGGACAAAGTAGCAGTGTCCCCAGGGCTTTCACGGCTGTAACTCTTCACAGGGAGAGGCTACTTCATGCGTCCTCTGGCCAGCCGGGGGGTTCACACTGTGGTCCTTTGATGAGAAGCCCAAGGTTGAACCTGCTTCACCTTCAAGGCTCTTTAGAAACTCTAGAGCAGGGTTCCTCAAAATTTTTAAACAGAGGGTCAGTACCCAGTCCCTCAGACCGCCTGGAGGGCCAGACTATAGCTTTTTTTATTTAAAAAAAGCTATGAACAAATTCACTGTGAGCCTGGGATGAGTCGGCTGCTAAGCAGGAAGGGAGTGGCAGCAAAAACACCTGGTGGGCTGGATCAATGTCCTCTGTGAGCTTATTCTTTCATAGCTTCCACCTCTAGCATCCCCCACCAACCATCTCCTGTGTGGATTACTGCAATTACCTTCTCACTGGCCTTCCTTCCTCTCATGTCTTCTGCATCCAGGGGACAGAACAACTTTCCCGAGTTACAACCCTTCCGAACTAACTAACCTGTATCAGGCCATCGTTGAGCACTTCTGAGGCTCAGTCCATATAGAAGCAGTCATGTGGGGACCTTTGAGGTGTTGACTCTAACTCATCCCTCACCAGCCTCTGCCTGACTCACCTCCCCAATGACTCACAAGCTTCCAAGTTGGGTCCTTCTTCAGAGAGTTTGCCCCCTCTGACCAGCTCTGGCATCAAGAACGTGGCTTTGCAGCCATATGGGCAAGGCCATCTCCTTGTTCTCTCACTGGATTAGCCTCGGGATCTGGGGAGAAGTATTGGAATGGTTTTGAACTGTACACTGCTCTATATTCTATGGGTCATACTATTTCATAAGTTTGGAGTCCTTATTTGTAAATACCCAGCACTATACCTGACTGAGAGGCAGAGATCTGCTAATACTAAATAGTATAATCACATTTAATATTCCTTATGATGTCTGTGCCCTGAATACCACAACAAATAAACATTATAACCTGAGTATTGACATGTCTGTACACGGTCAGGCATATCGTTCTTCCTCTCCTGAAAGAATGACCACAAGATGATCATTTTTCTGAGATAAGTTAAAAATCTTTGTCATTTTCTGTCCACCTATTCGGTGCTACCCATATTCTGGATTTCTGCATCCCTTGCATGGAGTAGACTTCACTCTTAAGTGATCTGGTGGATATTGGGCATACTCAGTCAGAGTGTGGTAGCTTGAGAAGACAGAGGCACCAGGAATGGATTGGTCATCTATGTGAGCTCAAGTTTTCTGAGCAAAGAATGGGTCTGTTGGTCACAAGGAAACTTCCTTGTTAGAGAGTGGGGTGGGGTTTCCATAATCAGGAGGGATACCTGGTCTTATGGGATGGATTGCTATGGATGGACTTGTGCTCCACCAAATATACGTACATGCTGGAATCCTAACTCTTAAATGTGTGGGTATGAAGGAAATGTAGATGCCATCCCAAGACAGTTACCACCCTGGGGTGTACACATTTCAATGGTTTCTTCTCTCTACCACTTATAGTGTGTCAGTCTGTAAGAGAGATGGGGGAGGAAGGATTTGTGAAGTGCACAAACATGATGGAGAGCTGAGCTTCTGACTTTCACTGCCACTCCCCCAGACTTGGCAACAGGAAGGCAAAGTAAACCCCTGTCAGGGATCCCAGGGCACTCATTAGGGACTCTGGGCTCCTAGGAAGATGTGATAAAATCTAGAGAGCGGGAGGCTTTCCGGATGTTTGCTAGGAAAGCACAATGCTTGGATTTTTCCAGGGCAGGATGTGTGGGTTAAATGGATTTTAATTTTATCATTATTTTTTAAATGTCCCGAATATGTAAGCCATGGTCTTGAGCCCCCAAGACCTAGGGAGGAGGGGATTGTATCCAGTGACTAGCCCACCCAGAGGATTATGAGATGGAATTGTGTGTGTGTGTGTAATCAGTCTGTACCTTACAAGGAGGCAGGGAATTCAGGTCAGGAACAGAGCTGAGTTCAGTGTGCAGGCGAGACGCCAAAACCAACAAATCCCGTGACTGCTCTGATGGACTTGACTTTTCAGTAACCTTTGCTTTCTTTATGTACGATGGTCTTGATGTCATCCTGATCTTCGGTCATTCCTTTTCAATGCTGGAAAGCTGTTCTTGAAGCCAGTGGGGGTATACTTAAAGTCTGTGGGTTTGTTTCAATTTTCTGTCCAATTATTTGATTTCATGATTCCTTTCATTTGGTGTAGCTATTGTACATTCAAGGAAAAGTTCTTGAGACATTTCTAGCATCACTTCAGTATTTTCCTTTTTTCTTTTTTAATGTTTCAATGATTGTCTGCTTTCTTCAGGTGTGAAGTTCTTGATGTCATCCCACAACTCATCTGGCCTTCAGTCATTAGTGTTTGATGGTCAAATTTTCAGACAGTTCCTAAATTTTAGGGAGGGTCTATTCAAGCTCTTACATTGGCTCTTGTTACTGTTAAAATTTTTCTTGATCTTCAACATGAAATTGCCTATGAGACATTGATGGCTAGTCTATTTCATAGTCAGTCTCTGACCTCACTTTGGCTGTTGATACTGAGCTTCTCCATGGTCCCACAGATGCAGTCCATTTGATTCCTATTCATCCCATCTAGCTCATGTGTGTCATCACCATGTATGCTGTAAAAAGGTGTCTGTAATGCAGATATCACTGGCCTTGCACATTTCTATCTCGAGACCCTCAACTTTCTTTCTTTCTTTTTTTTGGGGGGGGGGCATCACTGACCTTTGGTGGGAGTGGGAGGCCTAGCCTTGCTCCTGGAGAGCTGCTGCTGGATTTGAACCCCCAATCCAGTGGGCCACAATCCCGCACTCAACCACTTCGCCACCGGGCCTCAGCCCCCTCAACTTGATTTTTATTACCCAAGTTACCTATTCCTCTTCTTTGTTTCTAGCGTCGACTTTCAAATTACCAGTGATTATCAATGCTTCTTGATTGCATGTATGATATATTTCACATGAAAGACATTTGTAAAATTCTTGTTTTTTGATGAAAAATCCAGAAGTCTTCAATTTCTCATGCATAAATTTGAATAATAGTTGTGTTAACTGGTTTTCCTTGGATGTGTATAAATATCATCCTGTCAGAGACAGCATTGTACTTCAAGATATAGCTTGAGATGCTCTTTTTTATTGTGAGTGTAATATCTTTCCTCGTGAGTTCCTTTCTCTAAACATTGTCAAGCACATGACTGACTCTGTAGTCCATTTCTGTCCATTTTGAGCTCACTGACGCTGAGGATGTCAGGCCTTATGTGCTTCATTTTATTTCTGACAACTTCTCATTGTTTTTGATTTATGCTTTTTACATTCCACAATCAGTTGCAGCTTTTAATTTTTGTTTCGAATCATGCCCCCTCAGCAAAGACAGGACCCCGGAGCTTTGTTCCATCCAGTAAGATCCACTTTGCTTTGATGAGGTAGCTTTTTCTAGTTGCATTTGTAGTATTTTAAGCAACTAACATCCTTTTGCTACTCATGAGAATCTCAGTGGCAAATTCCTTTTAAGTGGACCACTTCTTTCTTCTTACTCATCTTTTCTTTAGTCTGGGAGCTCCCATGAGATTTGTTAGCATTTGAAATGCCAGTGGCATTGCTTTGAGAATACGCTTCGAGTCACCACCATACAACAGAGAGTAGTAATTGTTGTTAGGTGTCATAGGGTTGGTTCTGACATTACTTGGTCCTGGACTATGCTCATGCATGTTCTTATGTTTGAGTTCATGGTTACAGTCACTGTGTCAAATACTTTGGTAGTTAAGGAATTTTCTGCCAACTTGAGGGTATTATGAGTGAAGGGGTGGAGTCTAGACTGTCAATCAGGTCTTAGTCAATGATGCTTCTGTATGGGTATGATCTTTTTTTTGGGGGGGGCATTACTGCCCTCTGGTGGTCGTGGGAGCTACCCAGCCTTGCTCCTGGAGAGCCGCTGCTGGATTTGAACCGCCAAGCCACTGGCCGGCAGTCCCGCACTCAACCACTACGCCAACTGGGACTCAGCCGGGCATGGTCTTCTTATGAGGATTCTGGGAACTAACTCTCTTTCATTTCAGCCATCAGAAGAGGCAAACCACACACTCTGCTTCACATTCCTGTTGACAAGCCACATGGGGCCACACTTATGGCAGCCAGAGCCCTGGAGATGCATCCACTGCCATTGAACTCGGGACTTTCCACCCATGGACCTGTGATCTTCCTGAATTCAGCCTCATTGCATGAGCTGCATGAGTCTGAAGAGGAAGTTATGGGCTAATATTGGACTTTGGGGCTAATATTGAACTTATGGGCTTGATCTGAACTGGGCTGGGCTGTTTTTTTGATGCATAATTACTTCTTGATATAAAGTTCTGTCTTACATATGTACAAGTGTTTCTGGATTTGTTTCTCTAGTCAATCTGCACTAGCACAAATGACTTTCATTGATGGCCTTCCTCTTTTCCACTGCCCCTCAATGTTACCAAGCTTGATGACCTTCTCCTGGGAATGTTCCGTCCTGACAACACACGCAAAGTATGTGAGACAAAGTCTCGCCATCTTCATCTCTAAGGAGTATTCTGGCTGTACTTTCTCCCAAACAGATTTGTTTGTTCTTTTGAAAGCCCGTAGTTTCAACATTCTTTGGCATTCAGTATCTGATAACATTTTGATGCTATCCATAAGGTTTTCCGTGGCTAATTTCTCAGAAGTAGACAGCCTATTCCTTCTTCCGAGTCTGATCTTACTCTTGAAGCAAGGGGGGCAAGCGCCTCTCTCATCTTCCTGAAACAAAACAATCTCCCATTAGTAGGTTTGGCTGATTGTGGCTCTTCCGTGGGTGGAAGTTCCTCGTGGGAATTCAGGATGACTCTGCTTTGCAGTTCGCTATGAAGATACTGCTTAGCATCACAGGACAGCCTGGTCCCTTCACTCATCATGCTCCTCTGACATTGCAAACAGCACACAGTTCTGCTCGAGACCTGGCATTCCTCCAGCAACGCTCCCCACCAGAAGGAAGGGCCAGATACATGGATGCTGTGTATGCTTAGGACTCAGGAGCAGTGGGCATGGTGCTGGACCATGTATGGATTCCTGGGCTGAAAAAATACAGAAGAATACAAAGGGGTGAAGTACAGACAGAAACCCTCCATCTGAAAGCCATTGTTTGTTTGTTTCTTTGTTTATCAGATAATTGAAGACAAGTCCTTTGGTATCACTAAGAAGGAAAAGAGAAGGGTGATCCGCTAGCTCTATGGGGATTGGAGGGAGTCCCAATGTGAAAGCTGGTAATGGTGAGATGAGTAATGCTAAGAGAAGACAAATGCATGGAACAGAGAATGTGTTGGGAGTGGGTGGGAGGTCTGGGCTTAGGGTTGTCTTTCTGGGTATTCCCACATTGCTAATTCCGATATCCTTGTAGTAGCTCTTCACAATTTTGGTAGGTGGATTTCTCGCCTCTGATACTTGCCTTTGAGGATCAGCCCTCACTTCCTCATCTCTCAAGCTGAGGGACTGACCCTCGGGAGTCCCATTGAGTCTTCTTCTGGCCTCTGAGACTACTGGGGGAGAGGGAGGTGTCAGGGGAGGCAGCCAAGCTTGATCAGCTTATCTATAATTTGAATTAATACAAATCGAAATGAAGATTAGTTCATTAATCTGGACTCTTTGAGAGAGTCCATGTGGACAATTTGGGATGAATCATAAAACAGTAATTAAAACATAAAGGGGCCCAGCCCCAGACATATGTCCTATGGTTGAGAAGAAAAGAAACAAACAAGGCAGTAAATCTGCTTTGAGTTCTAGCATCTCTGCTGGCAAGTAGAGAGTAGGAATGACCCAGGGAAAGTGAGATGGATATTTCCACCCTTGTTGCCCCTTCACATCTTGACTTTTCCAAGCCAAGGTAAGCAAGGTACATACAGCTTACTTGCACCTACTTACTGATCTATAGCAAGCAATTTTCACCATATCACAGTACTGCATTGAGAGCTAGGCAGTATCTGTCTCTCTCCCACCCTCACGGCACTGTCCTAAAGAATCAAAACCCTTTTCCAAATTGACAACCCCTGATTGGGACAGAGCGCTTAGCCAACATGGTAAACATGGACTTTCTTGTATTTACTTACTAATGTCTAGTGAATAATTTCATACCTTTTCTCATCCCATTGTTGATAAAACCCATGCAAAACTATGCACCAAGAGAGAAAACACAGCTGAAAGGACTAAGCAGTAATTCAAGACAAGTGACAGTGTTGAAGGGTCCTATGATATGCATTGGGCGGCTACCCCAGGCGCTGAGCTTAGAAATCCCCCACTGAGGGGGGAAAGGCTAGACTTTCTGCTCCTATAAAGAGTTACAGCCTCAGAAATCCATAAGGAAGGGATGCTTTACTCCGTCTATGAGTCAGGATTAACTAGATGGCCATATAGTTAAAAAATAAATTTATTATGGGCAAAATAGGGGTCTTGGTGGCCCTGTCGAGTAAGCCTTGGCAACTAATTTCAAGGTTGGAAGTTCAAACCCATTAGCTGCACCTTGGGAGAAAAAAAGCAAGGCTATCATCTTCCATAAAGATTCACCTTTCCCCCTCTCTCTCATCCCTGAACCCTCTCTCATGGACTCTTGATAATTTATAAATTATTGTTGTTTGTCATACCATCCACTATCCGATGTCTCCATTCACCCCTTTCCCCACTGTCCATACCCCAGGGAGGAGGTTATATGTAGATCCTTATCATCAGTTCACCCTTTCTACCCCACCTTTCTTCCACCCTCCCGGTATCGCCACTCTGACCACTGATCCTGAGGGCAATGTCTGCCCTGGATCCCCCATATTTCTGGTTCCTATATGTATCAGTGTGCATCCTCTAGTCTATCTGAATTTGTAAGATAGAATTGGGATCATGATAGTGGGGTGGAGGAAGCATTTAAGGACTAGAGGGAAGAAAATGATGACAACAAGTGGTCTGCCTACAATTGTCATATGTGCTGATTGTGATGGGAGTTGTATGAGCCCCCAAATAAAATGATTTAATAAAAAAGGAGGGGGAAAGAGGACCTTTTACCAAAGGCTCAAGCAGAAAATATTTGGAAATCAAGATGGCAACATGTGTACAAATATGCTTGATACAATTGATGTGTTGAAAAAAAACAAACAAAAAGCAAATGACGTGTTGAACGTTATAAGAGCTGTAAGATCCCACAATAAGATTATTGAAAAACAAGATGTTCTCAGGGAAACAAAGGATGTAACTCAGACCATTCCCTCCACCAACATCCACCTCCCCTTCGTCAGAATGCTAGAGAACCCCTTGAAATGGGACAATGAATCCCAAACCAAACTCACTGCCACCGAGTTGATTCTGACTCATAGAAACTCTAGAGGACAGGTGGAACTGCCCCTCTGGCTTTCCAAGGCTATAACTCTATATAGGGGCAGAAAACTCAGTTTCTTTCCGAAGAGCAGCTGGTGTTTTGTTCAAACTGCTGACCTTGCAATTAGCAGCCCAATGTGTAAGCACAATGCTTCTAGAGCTCCTAAATGGAACCATAGCCACAGACATATAAAGCTCAGAACCATAACATATGACGGACGGAAGGGATCATGGCTAGAAGTGCCCCTTTAATTGGCCACGCCTATATAGGACTGCTATGAGTCAGCTTCAACTTTATGGGAATGGGTTTAATGGGCATAATAGTGCAAGATGCAGAAAGCACCAAAGGAAAATGAAAGGAATACAGCGAGTTAAAACAATCAGTCAGCATTCATCCACTTGGAGCAGTAGCATACAATCAAGGTTTGATTGATTGAAGGGAGAAGTCCAATCTGCAATAAAGGCATTGGCAAAAACAAGCTACCAACTGTCAGCTCTCAGCACACCAAGGCAACACTAGATCCATATCCGAAGCAATGCAAAACAATCTGGAAGACCACTACATGGCTAATCAAGTGGAAGAGATCCAGCTCTGGGTCGATTTCACCAGAGGCAACCCAACTTAATATGGAAATTATTGAAAGATCTAACATACAAAGAATATTTGGCTGGTGATAATTGTAGAACAACTTTAGCAGTACATTGACAGCTTCCAGAAATACAATTTGGATTCCGAAGAGGCATGTCATTGTGGGCATCAGATAAATCTTAGCCAATGGCAGAGAATGCCAGAAAGATGTTGACCTGTATCTTCTTGACTATGCAAAGGCATTTGGCTGTGTGGATCATAACAAACTATGGGATACATGCAGAAGAATAGGAATTCCAGAACACTTTAGTTGTGCTCATGCAGAATCTGCACGTGAATCAGAAGGCAGTTGCTTGAAAAGAACAAAGGAATATTTCACTGTGTAAAATCAGAGAACATGCCATTCATGGTTGTATCCACTCATTCACAGCCTGCGATAGATATTCAGACGACACCAGCTTCCTTGCCGAAAGTCAAGCGAACTCAAAGCACTTACTTCCAAAGATCCAAGAAGATAGTCTTCAAGATGGGTCACAACTCATAAAGAATACAAAAATCCTCATCACCATAACAATAGGCAACAAGGCAAATGGAGAAAAGATTGAAGTTATCAGGGATTTCATGCACAATCAAGTCTCAAGGAAGATGCAGTCAGAAGCCCAAAAGACCTTCAAATGGAAATATGGGCCTAGTCTTCTGCCATAACTAAATTACCAATGCATTCTTACTTCTGTTTGCAGAACTGCCTGGTGGTGTCTTCCTATGGGAGGTGGGGTGGTGGGAGGTGATACAACTTGAAGGAAATATGATGTGTTATGGGGTGTTAAACTAATCAACTCACAAAAACTTGACCAAGAAGTTTTTCCTGAGCAATTATTTACTATGCGTATAGGAAGATCATTTTGATTCCTGAGGAGCAAATGGATAAAACAAACCAGCAAGCAAACTAGGTTCAATTAGGTAAAATGAAGAGGGCATTGTTGGATTAGAGAATGTTTGTTATATATTTTTTTGCCACAATTAAAAATATAATTTCACAAATAACAATGAGTGAGTACAAATGTTCTAAATTCAATTGTAGATATTATTGCACAACTTCTTAATCTGGTTGACTTATTGAATTGTAGGATATGTAGATGAAGTACCAATAAAGCTGTAGAGGGGGAGGAGGAGGAGAGGATCAAATATAGATCAACTTGATGATTTCTCACACTTCTTTCTCCACTTCTCCTTTACCTTTGCATTCCAGTGTTCGCTGGAACATATTCTTGTGTCATTCTCTAAGGTTTCACATCTCTAAAGCATCAATCTACAACCATAAGGGAGAATTGGCAAAGAACCGGAGTCAGATCACACACTATGCCTAGCCCTCCAAGTATTAGCTTATCTTGTACTCCTAGTTAGAGGTCAGCAGTATTTTGGATAAATTGGTTTGAATGCATTTATCTAAGTCCTTACTAAGTGCTATAGTTTGATTTATATCCTACAAAAAA